>JAQGAK010002879.1:0-17532 GCA_034696945.1 Lipothrix lubbocki
ACAAAATAAATACAAAATAAATACAAAATAAATACAAAATAAATACAAAATAAATACAAAATAAATACAAAATAATTCAAAACGATTCTCCTTGAAGTCCGCCAACTGCATAGATTTCCATTTACACCAAGGGCAACTTTCTAAGAGCAAATCTCGACGAACCCCGAAACTCTGAGGAGAAACCCGCCCTGGAGAGCTGAAATATGGGATTTGGATTTGGATCTAATGTGTCACGTCACGAATAGTGGATGGTCAAAATTAATTTGGCCTATCATCATCGGGGCCATCATTCATGTTCAATCTCGAATCTCCCAAGGATAATGGTGGCCGGCCGGCCTCCTATCCTCGCCCTTCGCCTCACAAAAGAACTAATTTGATACGCAGAAAATTAGCAATCGTTCCTGGAACTCGCTCGCTCAACCCGAACGGGAGCTCTTTTCTGTTCCCGGAGCTAACTTACGTATACAGACACACACATGTAATATTGAACATGCTGCGCTTTTAAAAAAAATTCTATAGGCAATCCAATCTTTTCAAATGTATGGGGATTTTGTATATCCATATGAAGAGGCCGCGGCCTATGCTCAACTACTATATAAGTATAAGGGAAGAACCCACCAGCATCTTCTTTCTTTTCCTTATTAGCCCTGCCTGGCTTTGCCTATTTAAACTTGATGACTCGCGATGAGTGTTGCTGGGCCTCCGCATTTGCTCCGCTTCCTCTGGGTAATTACACATTCTCATCATTATATCAACCACTTCAACCCTGATAGAGCACCCAGATGCTCCGCACATTAACATTGCAGAATGGACATGTTTTCCACAGTTTTTTTTCAAACTCTTCAACTTCGTAATTCATGCAGAGAAATGCGTTTAAAATTGTCCGGGGAAGGTTGAAAAGCGAAAGCTTGGAGCATTGAAAATCTTTGTGAATATTTTTATAATTAGTCATTTTTTATTTTGTAGAAAATACTTTAAAAAATATATATTCTGTAGCATGGAACTGGATCCTCTAAAAATTGCGTTTGTTCAGCTCCAAATCGGTCAAACTAGCTGAAAAACATGGAAAAGTTGGAAAAAACCTTTAAAAACCCTCTAAACACAAGAAAAACATTCAAAAACGTGGAAATATTAGGGAAAACCCTGGGTCTAAAAATACAAAAACTTGTATAAAATGCTGACAACCATAGACGTCACTAAAAAAACCTGAATTCAAAACAGAAAAATGCTAAAAATAAAAATTAAGGCCTCATTAAAAAATATGTAAAAATCCTGCTGAAAAACTTTAGGCCTCATTACAAAACCTTCAATTCAAACGCCCCACACAAGATAAACTTGCTCATCAGAAACAAATTTCTCATCAAACGCTCACCCACTGCGAACCAAAATAAAAAATTACAACCACCCATTACCCATAAAGCCAATGAGGCCTACTAAAAAAATCCCTTTAAACTCATATAAACAAAAACGATAGAAACCCAACGTTTTTACCCCGAATTTCCTATTCACCCAGCGTTGTCCAATAAATTAATCTAGCGTGACGCTACGAAAAAACCAGAATAGAACCAAACCAAGTAAGCTACATTTAAGTTTCAAGAAAGTTGTCATAACTGATGAACTGGCCTCCTTGCTCTGAAATCTGGTAGTAAATTCAGTGCATCGGCTGTAATATTTTCCCGTTCGAAAAAAACTACACAAAACCTTGCGGTCAATGAAAGCACAAAAAGGCCGAAGAATATGAAGAAAGGCCCGAGTAATTTTACTCATTGCATACATATGGCCTCAGATTTTTTCCCTCAATCCATCATTTCTCAGACAAGGGACGCTTGTTTAAGGAGCGTGAATCTCTTCACAGTGACATTCCCCATTGGCTTTGATTCAAGGGCGTCTATATATTTCCTACATATGAATTCCCATATATCTCTTATATGTATAAATTCCCAGATGTTGTAAGGGTCGATGAGGCCTCCGATGCAAATTGAAAAAAGGCTTGGAAATAGGAGGAAAGTCAAGGGAAATTTGGTAATTTCCCCACAGTGCTACATACTTGCGGAGGAGATTGTTTCCCTGGAGATAAGGCCTTTCCTTTGTTCCTAACATATACTCAGCGATTCACGATGCGAGAAACAGTGATGCAGAAGTGCACGTCGAAATAACAACGATGTTACTATTTTGAAAAATTTAAATCGCCTCAAATGTTTAAAACTTTCTTATGTTGAAAACTTGTAGAAGTTTTTCGGGTCAAGTAAACATTTTGTTGAAAAATTTTACAACCATTTGTTGATAAAATTTGCAACCATTTATTGAAAAATTTGTAACCATTTATTGAAAAATTTGTAACGATTTGTTGAAAAATTAGCAACAATTTGTTGAAAAATTTGCAACGATTTGTTAAAAAATCTGTAACCATTTGTAGAAAAATTTGCTACCATGTGTTGAAAAATTTGCTACCATGTGTTGAAAATTTGAAACTTCTAACGTTAAAAATTTTAGATGAAAAAGAAAGAGGAAAGTTGGACGAGGAGCGGCGTACAATGTCAAAATCCTTGGAGAATTAATAAAATAGACCGGAGCTCTGTGAGGATTAAAGGAGCAGACTTGCGAATGCCTCTGTACTAATCTGGACTCGAGGGAAGGCCACGGAGAGACTTTGGAAACTGAGAATAAGATGGAAGATGGTTGTGTAAGGGAAATCCACGCTGCAGAGAGCTTTTGCATCGACGACGACAGCCCATAGCCCAACCAAACCAACAAGTCCCTCCATGGGAATGTAAGTTGTTATAATGGCTATAGTAGGATCCTATTATTACTATTACATCGACGAGGAAAGGAACTTATGCAAGAAAAATAATGCCAGGAGGCTAACCACATATGCACTTACGAGGATCAACGTCGCAGGGAAACCCGCAAGGAGAAAGTCTTGATTGCAAAACCCCAAAGTATTCACTGAGTAGGTAGAACTTTCCTTCTCTATGTGTACGCGTTTCGGTCTAGTTAGTCCCCGTTCTATCCAGAACATCTGCATGTTTGCAGTTCCAGGGAGAGCTTCCCAGACTTTTGTACATTATATGAGATTCTTATGGCTACAAAGAGAAGGTTGTCGAAGATTTGGAGAGAAGGAATGGGGTATGAGCATCGACACAATTACAGCGATGTGAGGATATGGAATTGTTTTAGACAGAGGACGATGCGATAAGAACTTCGACGTTAATAATTAATTAGTAAATAATTAGATACAATATCAACACATGATGCGAGAAAATAAGTTCCAAATTTTAAAAAAGCTCATGCAAATTAACAAGACGATGCACAAAATCGACAATTTAATGCGAAAATTTTTTTTAAAAAAACTTTAAAAATCAAGACGCTGCACAGCATATGTGCACATCGATGGGAAGGAAGAGGGAAAAGGAAAAGAGGGCGGCACATCGATGAGAAAACAAAACTCAATAAAAGATACAAAAGCGTGAAAGAACGTGTCCCATAAAGATGAAATCAAATGGTTAGGGAGTCGAAAACGGAGCGAGTCAATGCGAGAGTCACATTTCCAGAGTAATTCCCATGTAAAAGAGCGGTTTAAAATAAAGCGCCGAGGGAAGCTAGTGCATAATTTAGGCTTATTTGAGTAATAAAAGAGAAAGTTTACCTTGTTTCCGCTGGTTTGTTGCTATTGAGCGCTGATTTCCTCCAAGAATTTGACCACTTATTTATTCATTAGCCCTGCTCATATTACCCCGCAAACACAAAGAGACAAAAATTTCCCACTTTTCCCATTTACTATATGGCTGCACTTTTCAGCTTTAAAATTCCCGCTATAGATTTACTTCCGCTTTTGAAATCTTAGATTTTAGAATTGGTTCCCTCGCTTCATTTTTCTGCCAGATTTTGCAGTAGTTCCTGTTTATTTAGTTTAAATTTCCCGCACATTTTTTTAAATTTAAATTTCCAGTACAACTTTAGTTCAAATTTCCCGCACAATTTTAGTACAAATTTCCCGCACAATTTTAGTTCACAATCGTTCGTTAAAAATGTCCGCACAATTTTCAGTCAAAATGTTTAAAAAGTGCCAAAATTGTGGACAATTTCCCTAAAATTGTTATAAATTCCTCGATTTACAATTCGCCGCTGAAATTGTCCGCCCTTAGCGAAGGAATTTCCAGGGGGAAATGTTAAAAAATGTGGGGAATGTTAAAAAGCAATAGAGCGAGGAGTTATGTTGCGTGAAGGAAATACAAGAGAGCCAAGAGATTTTATTCTTGGTAGATTGTATTGCCCACTAGGATTGGAGTTTCTGGCTGTTCTTGTTGTTGTTGTTGATGCCGTTGTGTTTCTGGTTCATGGCTAAAGTTTGTTGGTGGGAGCGAGAGTTCAAGTGTGGAGCCCATATGAGTCCTCAGGGTGCTTTTTCCCATCAACTTGCCACTTGGTCACATTTACAGCTCTTTTCTGTCTATCAATTCCTGTCAGCCCAATCCTCAAACTCCCTCCGAGCACGAGCCGGTCACTGTAAATATTCGTAAGTTGCTTAGTATTACAGGGGGGAAATTCTACGGTTTCCTCGATCTTTCGAGATTTCTGTAAGCAATTCCGTCACAGAATTCTTGGGGAATTTTGCTAATTATTAAAATTGTTTTTAGATATATATTTTTTACAGCTTGATGCGTTACCAGTGGTACAAATTCAACTCGAATTCTTACTAATTTGAACTATTATTTCTGTATTTAAAAAAATGTTTTCTTTAATTTTTAGCTCAAATTTCTGTAAATTTGATCTGAAAATTTTGTACATGTAAGCAAAAAATTAGTTGTAAATGTTGCCTAAATTTTTAGTCAACTTTTCCCAAAATATTAGGAAATTTGGACTAAAATTTGAGGAAATTTTGAATACATACAACTCTTACTCTAGTACTTTCAGCCTAAAATTATATTATTATTTGCCTAAAATTTGTGTAAAGTTTGGGTAAAATTTGTGTAAAGTTTGGGTAAAATTTGTGTAAAGTTTGGGTAAAATTTGTGTAAAATTTGGGTAAAATTTGTGTAAAGTTTGGGTAAAATTCTACGCGTTTTGTACAGTCTTTTTAAAAATTTTATACATTTTGTCTAAGCGTTCTTCCAATTTTTCACAAAATTTTCGTAAAATTTTCCTAAATGTTAATTAAATTTTAGCTATAAATTAAGAAAATTGTAATACAATTTTGAAAGTTTGACCTAAAACGGGTACGTTACAACAAGAATTACCTTGATTTAAATAAAAATTAGCAAAAATTCCAGCAAAATATACCTGGAAACCCTACAAATGTAAGCATAAATCCAGTAAATAAAGCCAATAAAGCTCTCCTTTAGAATAAAAACTCGAGAATAATTTCGACAAATTGTATTTAGAAAAGTGTGGAAGAAATGGTAAAAAAACGTTTGAAAAAAAGTACCGGAATGGGCAGAGAGTAAATATAGGACAGCCGTCCGAAGCAATTGGTGTGGAAGTGCTTGAGACGGCGAGCTCATCAATAGTTAAGAAGGTATCTTATGTACTTGCGTCCCTTTATGGCTCACAATCACTTCTCAACTCCGTCGCACTCCAAAAGTTCCCCACAAGTGTCATTTTGCTTATATACGGAACACCTTTTTGGGAAAAGTCTTCTTTTTTTTAAAAAAAAAATCCAACACTTGAGCAAGTTGAACAAGAAACAGATTTCCTCCTTTGTAACTTAACTTCCAACTTGTTTTCCCATGTATTTAAGGATACATTCAAGTTACTCGCACTGGGTTTTCGTGTCTATTTGCCTGTTCTTTTTTTCCGTTTTCCGCTTTTTTCTTTCCTCAACTCTCTCTCTCTCTCACTTTCTCTATACCGCAGCCTGTATTCCTTCCTTTGGCCGTCTCAGGAGACTCCACCGATCTCTGATTTTCAATTTAAAAATCCTGTTCCCCAACAAACACAGACAAACTTGTTCGACAAATCTATCGCAGCATTTTCTGCAGAGATGCAACAACAACTTTTGCTCCACTGGGAAACTTTTTTATCTGTTTTTCTTTTCCGATTTCATTTGCAATTTTTGTTTCTTTTACAATTTTTTCGCCCTTGCTGTTGCTTTTTAGGGCGCTCTTTTTTTATTTTAGTTCCTTTTACTTCTTAAAGGTTCTCTTTTTTTATTTTAGTTCCTTTTTTATTTTAGTTCCTCTTTTATTTTAGTTCCTTTTACCTACGAAAGGTTTCTTTTTTTATTTTAGTTACTTTTGCTCTTTGAAGCGTTTCTTTTTAATTTAATTCCTTTTGATTTTTAAAGCTCTCTCTCTCTTTGTATTTTAGTTCTTTTGGCTGTTTAGAGCCTTCTTTTATAATTTAGTCCCTTTTGCTCTTTGAAGTTTGCCTTTTCTCTTTATAGCTCTTTTTGCATTCGAAACCTTTTCTCTTTATAGCTCCTTTTACTATTTTGCCTGCTTTTTATTTGAGCTGCTTTTGTATTTTGAATTGTTAACCAAATGTGAAAACTCACGTTTTATGGTATTTCTAGCACTTTTAAACTTTTCCGCACAGTTTTAGCACTTGTTACAATTTTGTTAAATATTAGAATATCTTGCAGTTTCTCGATATTTAGCGTCTTTTGAAATTTTTAAATGTAGCTTATTTTGCAGTTTTTCAAATTGAGCTTGTTGTGCTATTTTGTATAGTTTAACAGCTCCTTAGATTCCTTCTTAAATGACTTGTTTTATTCTATTTTTAGCGTGTGTTGTAAAATTTAAAAGTTGGCTGCTTTTAGCACAGGAAGCTGCATAAAAAGTTATCGGGTGTTAATATTTCATCAAATTTGCAGGCTTGACGGTGAAGGAAAAATCCGGATATGCCGCCGCCGACGACGACAGGTAAGTTGGATAATCGAGTTGAGACTGCTGAGGGAATAAGTTGGAGTAGGAGCATCTCGAGCCAACTTGAAAGAAGATCGTGGAACTGGAGAAGGAGACCGGGAGAGTATTAGCCAGATTAGCATTAGGATTTGGAACAATTTTCATTTAGCTTGCTATTTCTGTCACTATAAAAGTTAATCACTGGAGGAGCGAGGTCCGTGAACTTGAGACTTTCTCTGTCTCTCTCACTTTCTCGCTTTCTCTCTTAGAGAGAGAGAGAGAGAGAGAGAAAAGCTCGTTGGAGATAGCAAAATTGCCCGAAAACGTTTCCCTCCGAAAATTCGGGTAAATGAGGAGCCTTAAAGTTTTTCCTTAATTCCACCACCCGTTGTACTCCCAGCCGTCGCACATTATTACACCAAACGTCCCCAACTACTGCCGAGGGTCAAAATATCAACAGATTTATGATTGATTATCGTCCAAATTAAATACTTGTTCTATTTCCCAAACGTTCCCTTTTATTGTCTTCACGCTCCTTTCCCAATGTTAACAATTTTTAATTTTCGCCGCCGCCAATTTTCCTGTCGATTACATCACCAGAATTTTTCTGGTCCAAGCCCAGAAAGCAGAAAGATGGAAATGTTAGGGACCCGGTGAAAGTTCACAATTTTATATTTTTTGGAGAAAACACCGATGTAAGTTATATAGTTTAGGATAAAGTTTCAATTTTTTGGTGAAAGTACTGGAGAAAGTTTTATATTTTTTACTACTAAAGCAACTTTCAAAATTCACCAAGAAAAATTGATGACGGTAATACAATTTTTCGTAGACAACACCGGAGAAATGTTCCCAAGCACTAAAGCAGCCGATGTACAATTTTCAAACGGGAGAAAGTTTGAATATTATTTCCGAGAAAAATATCCTCTAGAATATCTCCTATATGTTAAAGTTAGATCGGAGAATGTTTGAAGAAGCAGTTTTTCAAAGGAGAAACTTGATATAATTGTAAAAACAACAATATTCTCAGTTCTAAGGAAATATTTAGGATCTTTCCAAAATTGGAAATGCCTAAAAAATTGGAGACACGCCTGATCAAATTTCAAACAGAATTTCCCAGTGAATGTAGGGTATGATTATAAAATTGATTTCCAATAATATTTTCCAATATAGAGAGAGAGAGAGTTTGAAATAATATTTTCAATGTAGAAATTATCAGCAATAATTTCAGTTGGAGAAAGTCCTCGAGACTGATTTCACCGAAGAAAATTTCGAACAAGATTTTCTTCCGAAGATTCCAATGTTATTTTTCAGGGAGAAACTTCTCAGGAATATTTTCTCTCAAGGTAGAAATTCTCAGCAATATTTGCAAATTCAGAAGAAACTTCTGAAAGCAGAAATAGTGTACGGAAATCTTTCCTTAAATCACTGGAAAAATGAACTTGTACACTTGGAAGTTTTTTAATGGAAAAATTCTCAAGTTGAAAATTGTCGAAGAGAAATATCCGCATTAAGGACGAATCTCCGGAGAAGAAACCGGAGAAGCCAGTGAACGTGTGTGGCTCAGAAGTGAAAGGGCGACTGACGGGAGAAAAGCTCTAACTCTCCAAGTTGCTCGACATATCAGGACTGTTTCTCCGGCTCTTCCGCTCCAGCTCTATATATTCCTGATGCATCCTACAGCCGTCGTAGTGGTAGCAAAGTTGGCAGAGAGAACGATCGAAGAAGGAAAGTGAGGCTCCCTGACTCTTCTCACCACTCACTTCACAACACACACACATTGAATGAATGCCAGGCGTAGTAGTGGAGTGCTCCATGCATGTGTCTCCCTGTGTGTGTGTGTGTGTGTGTGTCTGTCTGTGTGGCTCTAGAAAATATACAGAATAGAACTTTTCCTTTTTTATCCCTCTCGCCCTTTCCTTTCCTTTCCTTTCTGTCCATTCTTTCTCTTCCCTCTCCCGCTTTCCCTCTACAGCACATCCGCAAAACAGAAAACTAACATTGATCTCAAGATTTGCACATGCTGAAGATGGGAAATTCTTCTTCTTCTCTAAGACACACGGAGTCCTTTGCCTTTGCTTGTGAATTTGCTTTTGAGTATACACATAATAATAGTGTAGCAATTTCAATAAATACATTTCTCCTATATCAAATTTCTTGTAATTTTTCCATTTTAAAAGGTTGCCGTTACTGATTTTTTTGCATTTCTAATTTTGAATCTACATCAAAATATTCTCGAAAACGTTGTAAAATCTTAAATTTATAGAGCAACTTTACAGACAAAAATTCTTACAAAATTTTTTTTTTTAATTTCTCCAGGTTTTTACAAATGTTTTTTTTTAATTTAAATAATTAAAATCAATATTTCAGCAGTATTTTTCAAGGTTTTGTGACTACAAAACTGGTAGATTTTGAAAACATTCCCAAGAAATCTGGAACAAATAGCAAAATGTTTAAGAATTCTGGAAAAATTCAAGAATAATATCTTGAATTAATTAATCTAGTAAACAAAGCAAGATTGTGGAAAAATTCTATAAATTCCCACAATTTTTTAGAAATCTAAATAATTAGTTAAATAAATCAAAATCGAGATAGTTTTTAAATTAAGAAAACTATGCCAGAAATGTGCTTCAGGTTTGTACAAAATATCAAAATTTGTTTCTAAAATGCTAAAATGTTAAATAAAATTCTTGAACAACTTTAACTATTTTCGCGCGAAGAAAATATTTTTTACGAGAATTTTCACATTCTCTCAAAAAAAAAGGTTTTCACTGAAAAATTCATTGAACTTTTGCGCCTCAGACTGTGTTTCTATTGAGAGAATCGCATGTGTGGGAAAAAGATAAATAACGTGGAAGATGGAAAAAACGGCTATAGATGCAGTTGATCAAGGGGGCTTGCAAATATGTAGCAAACCACATGTCCGGAGGAATGCAATAGGGCACAACACAAGTGAAAGCTCATAAGAGATGAGAAACCACTAAGTAGATATTCGGACCCCTGGACTGAAACCTGGAGACAGGAAACATAGGCCAATATATCTTTTTAGCTTGTGTGTGTGTGTGTGTAAGTATAAATTGTGTCTGCATTCAGACGCTCCCAGTGAACCACGTGATGACTCGACGAATGAACAAACCTTATATGTATGTATGTATATGTACATTGCTCCGAAGCTGCAACTGCTGGTTGTTTGTATTATTCATATGTATATATAAAGCATTATATATTATTTTATATTGCCAGGAAAAACATTGGCCAAAAGAAAAACATGTCGCAAATATTTGTATATGTTCATATGTATGTATAGCATCACAGTCCGCACAAATGGGAATAAAATGCAAGTTCATCTGTTTGGCCTTTCCTTTTTCAAATGAAAGCTTCAACCAACACTTGACTTTCTCTCTCTCTCTGGGGCTTTATTACATCTTTGTCGCTTGCAAGGTTAGTGGATTTGCCATTTCCTCCAACATTTCCTTTTTTAAATTTTCTACTTACTTTTTTACCTTTATAATTCCTAACGTTCAACTACTTTATTTTTAACTATAATATTATTTTTATGGTCCTGCAAAATTTTATCACTTTCATATTTTATTTATTTTCTTCAAAAATTTGACAATTTATTTAAAATTTTAATTATTTTACCAAATAATTGTCAATTTATTTTAAATTGTATTTATTTTGTCCTGACATTGTCAAAAACATAATTCTTCAAGAATAATAAAAATCTTAGCGGAATCAAATCAACAGCAAGTTTTAACAAAAATATTTAAAAATTCAAATTTGAGATTTTGTCAAGAAAATGTAAAACATTCAGGTTTGAAATTTTGTCAAGAAAATGTGAAAAATTCAAATTTGAAATTTTGTCAAGAAAATGTGAAAAATTCAAATTTGAAATTTTGTCAGGAAAATGTAAAAAATTCAAATTTGAGATTTTGTCAGGAAAATGTAAAAAATGAAGGGAATGCGGAAAAAATGTAAAAAGGAAACAATGTCAAAAGAATGTAAAATTGCAAAAGCTAACGAAGTGAATTGTATGTAAGGGGATACGGAGGAGAAAGTGGAGTGAGAGAAAGTCTACCGGACGTGTGGGAAAGTGTGGTGGTGATAGTTTAGAATTTCTCAGGAGTTAAATGGCGGTGTGGTGGTATTGGTAGTGGCAGTGGCAGGTGGGGAAAACAACGGGAAGAGTAGGAGCGGGGCTATAACCAATGCCTCAGTAACATTTGATGTCGTCGGCGGGGATGATGGTGTAACCGAAGGAGAGTGACAGAGTCAGGTAGTTTTAGGTTTCCCTTTTTCAAAAATGGCTGAAATGGCGCCATAACTGCAGAGAGCCTCTAATGGCTTCTGTACCTTTCCCGCTCCTAATGCAATATATAGATATATAGGAAAGTTGGAGGGAAAATACTTGAAATATATAGGGAAAATACATGAAATACGAAGGAAATTTATACAAAATATGCGCATAAAATATTACGTCTGTATATACGTTTTAGTAGTGCGTGTAAAAAATAAATTCAGTGAAGATAGCTATACACTGGTTAAAATGTCTTGTTGTTTTAGGAGAGGAGCACAGGTGAAGCGGAGGGGAAGCGCGCCGTGTAATGATGAGAATAAGGTTTGGTAATAGGACACCGAATTAAATTCCATCACACAAAGACAATTTTTCGAGGAGGCAAAATGCCCTGACATTTTCATTCCTCATATATTAGTATAACCAATTTACCATTGTCTCCCTCGCGACTCATATTTCTTTCCCCCTTATTTCTCCGGCACACACACACACACACACACCTCAACTTCCCTTTGATCTTCCTGTGTCTGTCACCGCCTCCCCCGGAATAATGAGCTTAAACACCGAACCTTTTTTTCACACCAACGACCAACTCAATTGCTCAGCCACACCATTTTAACAATCCCACCAATCTATTTCCTGGCGGATAATCAATCATTTAACCAAACATAATTTTTTAAGAATTATCTTTTGACCATTTATTTTATACAAAATCTAACGAAATATTTTTTCAAATTTTTATTTAAAATTCTTTAACAAATTGCTTGGTTTTTTAAAATTATTTTAAAACTAGTGTTATAAAAAATGACTTACCCCCGACAAATTTTTACGGTTGGTGCAAGTTTGAAGAATTTTGAAAATATAAAATAATATCTTGAAAAATGTTAAAAACTGTGTGAAAATCTAGAAACACAAGCGTTCCTTTTGCAAAATCCTGCAAACAAATCTTTGCAAAATGAAATTTTATATAATGTTAAATAGGATATATGTAGCAAACCTCACACGTTCTGGCAGTTTGTATTGCATCTAAACTTGCTCTCACATATATAATGGGGGAAATTAAAATACAATTTCTGTCCAAAAATCATAGGAAGACTAAAGAAATTGCAAGAATTATATCACCATAAATTTTCCTTTCCTTCTCAACTAATCATTCCATTCTCTCATCTTATCATCAATGACCCTTGCTTCACTTCGCACATCGTGTTCGTCCTTATCACTGTGCTGTATCCTTGAGTTGAGACATCAGCCTCATTTTAATTAAAAACAGATGATCATTGAGTGTGCTGATTTATCCTTGCTGCTCTCAAACTCGGAAGTTATCTAAATAGGACAACAATTTTATTATCATCCATCTGTAATGTATGAGATGGGCTTTGGTCTCAAAACCAAAAGAAACTCAAAGCACTAATATGGTTAGTACACACAATATTTCAATGTTCTCACTATATCCTTGCAGTATAGGGTTATTATTTTTTAGTGAAGTAGATTGATTGCACACACACTTTTACTCTGATTAGTACACAAAATTGCAGCCAAATGTATATTTAAGTTTTCAGTCAAATTTGTACCCAAAATTTTGTACATACTTTTGGACAAGATGTTTCTTATTATTTCGACAAATTTTTATTAAATTCGACCACAATAATTTTTTTAATTGAATTTGGACTTTCTCAAGTTTGAACGCAAATTTTAATTTAAATTTTCATAAAATACATGAACAAAAATTTGCACTGCACATTGCATTAAGTTGACACTAAAAATTGCAAATAAGTATAGAAACCTTTTATAAAACAACAGATTCCAGTCTTAATCACCCAAGCTAGGATAGGATATCTGAACAGCCCAAAGGTAAGGTTAATTTCCCTACGTTCAACAAAATGTAACAATGACGACAATGTCCATGTAACGTAATATATATATATTTGGATTTATTACGATCGATTTGACTATAAGCCCTTACAATCGGTTGAACTTATTTTGTTACATCACGTTTTAATAATGGTTAAAAAAATTGATTTGAAAAAGAGTTGTAAAAATTATTTAAGGTTTAAAAAACTAAATTAGATAGGTAATTAAACTAAATACATCTTCTAGCTAAAGGGAATCACTAAATTAAATTAAATTACAGAGACACACGATGAACTATACAACAAGGATATCTTGTGCGAGGGGCTTTGTAATGGAGTGTTGAAACTTGCAAGCGCAAGTATGTCTAGAACCTCCAACATGACACCACCATTATGTACTGCATTTGTATTTGTGCTGGAGAGTTTTTCAAGGTCCCATAGATGGCGATTACTTGTCAATCGCCTATATGTCAATGGAGTCCTTATTGTTCAACTTTTTGACCCGGTCTCCCGGGTAGTTGCATGTATCGACCAATGACGTGAAGCGTGCACAAAATTATCTTATTATCAGTTGTTTTGATGGAGCATACTTAAAGAAAGTTCCATGTTATAAAATCTAAAAATAACTAGGAAATTTATTGCTGTGTTATATGTGGGCGCCGCATATCCGAAAGTATGTTGCTCCGTTTCCGGGTCACACATATAATGACCTTTGTTTCAGTTATCATGAGAAGTCTTCTAGTCATATTTGGCTTGATTCTAAGTGGCTATATCACAGTTCCATGTTCAGAAAATCTTATTTTAGTTCGGTTGTTTCCTTATTTGCACTAGATTTAGCGAGTTTTTCGTAATCGTGTATTTAATGATTTTTCCTGGTAACTACGGTGGCAATCATTGTAGTTGGAGGGGGGGGGGGTCTTTGATGTACATTGATAAAATTATTGTATGTTGTGTATATTCTCTACTGACCCGGAAATTGCTTCTATATTCCCGGGTTTCTTGCATAATGACCACCACTCTATTTACTGTCTGGAGCACTAATGTCATGTGTGTTTTGATATACGATGGCTGTTTAAGTATTTTATGTAGGAGATATCTTATAGCAAAAGTCCGGTGTACTACCATATGTAGTGTTTAAAGTTAGAAGTGATGCTATTTATTCAAAGTGTGTTTACAGGGTCCTTTTACAAAATAGCTCTGTACATCACAAAGATATGTCTGATGTTCTGCTGAAGATACAAGAAACGCAAATGTTTGTCAAGTTCTTTAATCAAAGCAATGGAACCATCATTTTTCTGATAAAACTTACATGCATAACCGTGGCAATGTGTAGGAGATATGGCTGTATTCGTTACTTGGCTTCAGTACTTTTTACTAGAATACTCTCAGCCAGGCGCGTAGCCAGAAATTGTCAAAGGAGGGGGGGCAAATATTAAGGGCAAAGGGCAAAATATCATGTACATATGTATACAGTAATTTCACATTTATGTTGAAAGTCCAGAACCCAAATTTTTTTTAGCTCCTCAAAAATACCAAAAACGGATAGTTTGCATCCAAGTAGACCCGTTCCGAAAATAATTTTTCAACAATGGCCATGTATTTAAATAGGAGTACAAAAGGTCTCAGAAAACGGTTTCACGAATTTGAAGTTTCAATCAAAACTATTTGGCCGATTTTTATGATCATGGACGCAAAGTAACCGAAAATTAAATGACTGGGGTAGATTTTGGGGGTATAGAAGATGAAAAAATTAATTTTGTTTTAACGGGTCTATTAGATACAAACTATCCGTTTTTAGAGGCGGCGTAGCCGTCCCAGGTAGGATGACCTTTGTCCGTCCGGCCATCCGTGTACGTCCGTGTACACGGTATTTTCAAAACGGTTTGACTTATTTTGTTTGAACTTGGTACACTGGAACCTCGCTATAAGAGAACGCTATAAATCACCAAAATCTGTCTCTTATATAGAAATTCTCTTATAAAGAGAGCTCGTATGCATATAACCATGTATGACATGCGAGCCCAAAGGATCTCTTATAGAGAGAATTCTCTTATATGGAGGTCTCTTATAGCGAGGTTCCACTGTACATTTGTAGCTTGCAATGTTAGCAAATAAAAAACTATAATTGAAAATTTGTGAAAGGGTATTAAGATCAAGTAAGCGCATTGATAAATTACCGCAGTGAACACAGTACTAAATCATACAAGACTGCCGTGCATGTTACAAAATATTTGAAACGATGCACGTCTTAAAAAAAGGTACTGAGGTGCATTGCACAAGCAAAAATTATTTGAGACTAATTGCTTCACATAGCAAACATTTTCGTTCTACTTGCTAATCTTTAGGAGTTCTTAACGGCATTATTAGACCCCGGACAATTTGCTCGAAGTGTCGCCAAATGAGATTATGAAAACGCAACATCTTTAAATAAATTAAGATTAAATATCCAGATTCTAAGTAAAGGACCGTGTTTTCTGGAAACAATTATACTTTATAATTCTGTAAGCAGTTAATTTGCTGAAACGCATTTACATAACTGTAAAATTAAAATAAAAGCAAAAGCACAATTATTCCTGCAAAACGTCAGAATTAGAAATGTAAATATTTGAAATACATTAACGTGTAGGTGCATTTTAAAGTATTGAATACAGATAATATATTCATAAAGCTGCTCATATATTTAGCATTTGTTCCACAAATGCGTTTTGCTATATAACCTTCGAATTCTCATTATACTGAGACTTGTGGAAACTTTTGTATAAATTATTTCAAGCACTCCCGCTGGCGAGGTATTTATAAATAAGACAACCCTGGAATTTTTTTTAACATGCGACCATTAACCCGAATGTTCAACACTTTTATCTGGTTCTCCGTTTAAATGTCATGAGTGTGAACAGCAATTTTCTAAGAGATGTAATTTCAACACATGAAAAAATTTACACGGGTGACAAGCCCTTTAAATGCAAATTGTGTACACAAATGTTTGTCGGTTCATCAAACTGCAGAGCCCACATCAGGACTCACACGGGAGAGAAACAATTTAAGTTTCATAAATGCGGGGTAAAATTTGCCGACAGTGTCAATCTTGAAGAAGAAAATTCACACAGGTGCAATCCCATTTGCGTGCCAAATTTTTAATGGATTTTTAACATGGAATAAATTTCAAATGCGTATGAGAACCCATACTGGAGAAAAACCATACAGATGCGTTTCTTGCGGAAAATCCTTTGCATATGACGTGAATCCTTTTAGTACCACAAGGAGACGCATGAATGTACTACGGTCAGGCAATTCTAATGTAATCTTTGTCCAAAAATTCTGAAATCCAAGTTCTGTACATGTGAACGCACACTAGAAAAAAGCCATAGAGTTTAATTTTTGTTCGAAAGCATTTATTCATTCATGCATTATGCAGGTCCATTTCAGAGAAAACAATGAGGATACGTAAATGTTATCATTTCTCGCAAAGATTTGCACATTGATGCAGTTTAAACGTGGGCCCTCACGAATGCAAAACCTTACAAATGTACACCGTGTCAGGCTTCATTTCCATCAGAGTCAATTGAATAGACACACTCGAATTCACTCACAAATGAAGCTATAAAAATGTAGTATTGGGTGTGAAGAGTTTTCGCTCTCGGGCAATTAAGGCAACATTTAAAAATTCACCACAATGGTAAAAATAATTCAGTTGACACGATATTATATTTCAAACAATGTCAGTTCTCCAGCACGTCTGGCCAACTTTGGTGATTTATAGCGTTCTCTTATAGCGAGGTTCCAGTGTATTTACGGTCTTTTTCATGATAATAATTAGATTTACCTCTCTTCGGCGAGGGGGGGAAACCCCTAAATGCCAAGAATGTGAGAATGAATTTTTTCAGATAAGGTGACACAACAATATTCACACGGATGAAAAGCTATGTATGTACTTAATTTTTAGACCCGGATGGTCGTCATGGACCGAACTCAAAGAGCACGTAATATCCAACACGTCTATGGATTGCAAATAATTTCGTTGAAGAAATATAAAATGTCTGAGTGAGAAATATGTCAACGATATACTCGTAGTTAGATTTTAAGTAAATGGTTTTAGTGTAATTGTGAACAGTATTTCAATGTAATAAAAACGTTCGACATACGCTTTTATAGACTGCGTAATACATAATGCTAAATGGCTATGGATTAAATATAATTGGGGATTTAAATATTTATGAACTTTTTCAACACTCATCACATTTTGTTACTAAAACATTAATAAATTTAAATTATCTGTTCTGTAAAAATAACATTAATGCTGCAAATTTTTAAATTTTGAAATAAAAAATTAAACTTTTATTATCAATTTTTTTCGATTATAGACTTTATTTTGTCGATCAATACCCCTTTTTGCCCGGCAGTTATATCCAAAGGGAAATTAAAGCATAAATATTTTTTTTTGCATTCTGGCTAGTAGAAAATACCGGGCAGGCAAAATATTGAGGGCATTTAAAAATCGACATACACTTTACATAGTTACTAACGGTACTACCAGACCATTTATGTACCC
>JAQGAK010002880.1:0-17528 GCA_034696945.1 Lipothrix lubbocki
AAATTCTCTTCTTCTTATACAGGAAATAGCTGTTCGTGCTGCAAATTCAGATAGATTTCATCTTCACCCTCTTAACCCTATAGTTTGAGACAGAATGCCACATTCAATTCCGAACAAACAGAACATTGGCAATACGGGAGAGAAAATCTTGAGGATCATTTTCCACCGAATGCATATCCTCGTAAAATAGGGATTTGTGAGGATATGGAATCAATCCTGATATTTCAATATTCCTATTGAATATTCAAGTTGGCGCTTTTGTTAAATTTTGCATGCTTCGCTATAAAAGTACATAGTACGTATAAATATGTATATACAATGTAGACGAGGAGAAAGTCGCAATATAAGGTATTTGTTTCAATATTGAATTTCCTCTTAAATGGCCCATAAATTGAAATGCACATGTTAATATTGGCAATTTTGGATATAAGCATGCATGTATTGAATTTTAACACAAATTAAGCTCAGATTTATAAATACTTTATTAAGCATTCCTATGCCAATATTGAAAATCTGTTATAAAGTCAATCAAATTTTTATCGCTGGTGGATATTTCTGTGTAAATTCTAAAATCTAATCTTCGAAATATGATATTTCAATTAGTAAAAATGACTCGAGTGTAATTTTTCTACTTTCCCTTCATTCGCCAAATCCTAATGAGGAACCAATAGAACAACATGCACTGCTACCAATTTTTCCTAATAATTCAACGGCGTCGAGCTCTATCAATTTCACACATTAAATCATTCGAAATCGATATCACAAATTACTTATTTAGTCAGATATTAAAGCCCTTGAAGGAATTGTTATCTTGATTCGGTAGCTGCCTTGGTGGTTTACATGACGATAAAAGCCAATGGAAAGAAAGACGACACACACTTGAATTCTTCTCCAAGGTTGGGAAAAGTTCCCGAAGCTTGTCACTTGATCGACCATATTACAAGCACTTAATGCTAATTTCCGCGTAGTCGTAGAGAGTGGAAAGCCGATCCTCCGTGGGAGTTTTGATGAGTTTCTAGCAATTAGGGCCGGGAATGTGAAGGCGTAATTCCTAATCACTCCCACTTAAAACCACTTTCGTAAGTTCTTAAACTTTACATATTCGAGCGTTATAATAATTGAGTTCCTTATGTTGCTTTATTATATCTTTACGTACATATTCCTATACCCATTAAAATATATAAATATGTGCACGCATAACATGGAGACAATGTACTTTGCAGGTTTAATGCGTAAAAATCCATAACCACAGCAAATCTTGGGGAAAACTCCTAAAGAATTAATTACGAATGTGCGATAATCGCTGTGTAGTAGAAAAATTTCACAATCAGAGGGTTTTCTTACCTTCGTAGTTTTACAGTAAATGGTTATAATAATCTAATCTTGCTACACATGTAATGTACGTATTCAGCCACCTTTGGAAGATGCTTTATTTGCGGTGGAAGGTTCCTTCCGAAGAAGAAATCCATAACTTGATTCGGGTGTGTTTACTACAATACTTTAGTACTCATTTCGTTTATATGTTGTAGGATTTTTTAAATTTCCAGTAAGCAAATCTCGAGCGTATATTATTATAATGCTAATTAAAGGACGTTGCTCCTAAAGTAAAAATTGAATGAATGGTTGAATAAAAAATGGGAGACATGTGTGCAAGCCATAAAGTTATACAACTGTTCTTAGCTCAACGCTCTATTCTAAAATCTGCAATAAAGCCTCACTGGCAACGAGAAAATCGTATTAGGAGCTAAGATTTCTGATTTAAATAATAAAACCAACTTCAACTGGAGCATGATTTCGGGCATATGTAACGGAAACAGGCATAATTTTTCAACCCATTCAATTTATTTTCAGCTAAATCTACATTTAGCGATATAACATCAAATAGACCACACAAACAAATCAAACATTTTATATTCCTGTCAATAATTGAAATAACAATTCGAAGTTCAAAGCACATTTCCCCGGCTGTCAAACATCGCTTTTGAGTTCAAAGTTTGTACAGTAAGATTCTGGAAAACCACAAACATATGTCACATTTATCAGCTTTTTTCTATTCTCCTACAAAAACAAAAGTCTTTGCGTTTGCACCCGCCTGTGTTCGTTTGTGCTCCAGATTGCTCCCGCTGGAACTCATTGAGAACTTGTCAAGGAGAGCGAGAACTCCCGTTTGTTTCAGGGATGAAATGTATTGTTCCCTTGTTCTCTTGCGAAGAAGTAATAAAATCTTAAGTGACCTTAAATTTATCTGTAGCTCGTTCATTAGTTTGCCCGGACCCGCTATTAATAATCCAGAGGTCGATTCGATAGTGAACATAAATGGAGAAATTTCTCTTGATCTTTGCTGTAAATTAAAATAAAATGTTTTCTTTTATTTCCCTTACCATTGTGTCTATAATCTTTACCCCTCCTCGTATATTATAATACAGTTTGTTTAATATGTAACATCGTTTATTTTACACTTATGAGGACGTTCTGGAATTTGTATTCGACAGATGATATTACGGATTATTATTAATAAAGAACGGATGTTATAGTTTTACTGATGAAAAACGATTTTTAATACACGTTTATACCAGATTGGTCATTTTCCTGTTGGTGTAAACTACACAAAGAGAATCCGGTGAAGGTATGCTGAATCTACTGGAAATTATTCTTGGATATTTTGTGTGGCGTTATTATTTTCAAATTTTTTCGTCCACTAACCCGTATGTATGTACGTTACAATTTTCTACAACCAGTGGAAACTATAAAATTAATAAAAACTAGAATTTCATGCTTTCACCCACCATGGTACACATATTTTTCAGACGTTTGTCAGCCCCAAGTATCAATTCCTGACCATATGAGTTCCCGTCACAATATACCCCAGTCTCGGGTTTTAAGACGGGTTATTAAGATTTTAAACATCTTTTATCACAAAGAGACCAACAAACATATTTATGTATCCTGAAACTGAATAGTATTGACACTAAAAGAGAGATAGCGGTATGTCAAACACTCGATTTTCTTACGTCGTTTAGTTTCCACAAATGTGTGATTGTAACGCCGTTCAGAGACTTTCACATCTTGTATCTTATATTGACATTAGGTAGAAATCAATGGCCATCTTGTTGGACCTTTGTTAAAGCGATAATAAACCAGAATTTCATGGCAAAATGAAACTAAAACTGTTGGTTTGACTTTGACCTGTATTTAAGTTATACTTTCGGAAGAATGTACACCGGACTCTCGCTATAAGAGACCTCCATATAAGAGAACTCTCTCTCTGTAAGAGATACTTTGAGCCCTTATATCATACGTAGTTATATGCATACTAGCTCTCTCTATAGGAGAATTCCTATATAAGAGACTGATTTTGGGGATTTATAGCGTTCTCTTATAGCGAGAGTTCAATTTAGAAGTACAACAATTCTGTACATCAATTTAATTTTCGTTGCGCTGTTTTATTCTATATGCTGTTATTGGTGTTAAATGTAAAAACGTATTTCATAGAAAAATATTCCACACCCACAGGTGGCATCAATTTTATAAGGTTTTCTTAGGATTTTTAAGTGTTAATCCGATTGGACAAGGAAGGAATTTGAACAACGAGGAAATTGTAACTGACGATGGGATAAATTCAACAAGAATTATGGCTGCGCTATCTTGCCCACACTTTTTGGTTTTGATATGTTATTTTTGTTGTGCATAATATTCAAGAACTAACCATATTGAACTATATGTTAATAACATTAAACCAATGTTTTCGCTTTTACCATTGTAGCCTTTGCCGCAAGCAAACATTTTTGCTATTGAATAAGTGCAATTATATTTTAAAAATATTATTGTGTAACAATTTGATACGTTTCAAGCTCAATTCTCAGAAATTTCTTGGGATTAATTACTAACTAATGATGTCTTGAAATATTTCCCTTTCTCACCCGTAGTGTTCGATATCAAAGGATTTACCTATGTAATGGTGCTCAAAATTCATCACATTTAAAAATATCGTTTACCCCAAATACGACAATAATTTGAAAATTACTCAATCTTGTATTTGGCCTATTGATTTGACACTGTAAATTAATCTGTTCAAATTAGTCGAACTAATGTTTTATTTGACAAGCCTTCACGGCGTTTCAATTTTTGGATATGATCAGGCGAAACTAGTACCATGCCAGGTTTGTTAGAATTAATACGTACGGCAAAAAAGAGCATTATTCACAAATTAATATTCGCAAAAAACTTTAAATCCAAAACTGTACATTCAAAGCCGGATGTTAAATCTGCAATAGTGTTATATCAAAAAATTTATCTTATTCAATTTTGACCAATGATAAGGTAAGGAAATTTCTATGCGCTTAGACAGTATATAAATTGCAATTTGGGGAAATGATGAGATTTTTTTGATGAAAGCATACTCAGAAGACCCTCGTCGAAATGAATGTACACATATGTTATATATTTATATGTTTCATATATTTACCACTTATTGTTAGTTTAGGACTTTATATTATACAGTGAAGTTTTATTTATTTACACACAATTTGCTGCTACAACAATTTCATCAAATGGTAAATTCAAACTAATATAACAAGTTTAATACAGAACTAATTCACACCGATCTTTCAGCTAGAAATATGTTATGACGTATGAATAAACCTGTGAATACATAGTGCTTATATATAGTACATCTATAGAAGTTCACTTCACACGTGCGGAGTTCTTTACAAAAGGAAAATAATTCCTCAATTTTCCATCTGTTTTGATAGGAGAACACATAAATCAAAGGATTTTGCAATAACATTTGAACTCTCACGGCAAACATATTATGAATCTAGAATTCGATATCACCCCGTGTCTACAATCTTTTTTGTCAGTAATATTCCCGGAGTTTACATAATTATGTATGTACATATATGCAAACCATGTACGTACAAATTAGAGCTATACCATCATACTATAATCAAAACGTTCTATATACGAAAATTCTGTCAATTCCTTGAAAATATGAAGAACTCCTTTAGTCTATAGAATGAAAGTTTCGGGGAAAGTGGACGTGAGTGAGGGGTCGAGTGAGGAAGCGAAAGATTGAGTGAGCGATGGAGTGTGGAGAAAGTTTCTGCATGAAATGGATGAGTGACACGGAAAAGTGGATTCAAATCTTCTCGAGGATTTTATTCCTAAAGGAAATTCTCCCTATATTTTTGAATGTGATCATGTGATGCAATATACAACATACCTTCATTCAAAATACGTTATGTATATACAATGTATTTACTTGGGATGCATATGCACATGTATTTACATAAAAACTTCTGTGTTTATAGATTTCCAATCTTTAGAATATACTTATACAGTGTGTAAGGAAGCACAAAATGTCTATTGAGGAGCAAATAAGACAACCATTCCTTACACTTGTCAATAACGTCATAATCTTCTCAAAGCTTCTCCTGTGTACTAAGGATATCCTTGAAATTTCTACCTGTGGGGAATATCCTGCAGGAAATACATTTTCATCCAACATATTCGCCAAGGATTCGTCTTCCCTCGCTGAAATGACATAGGGACTTCAGGTTCAATTTCAAACGAAGATAACATTGACTAGTGCAGCAGCATAAATCTGAAGGATTCTCTTCCGCCGAAAGCATGTCCTTGTAAAATGAGGATTTGTAAGAAGGGCGGAATCAATCCTAGTATTTTAGTACTTTGTGCAATTACGTTCCAAGATTTAGGCTTATTTAGTGAAATTCTGAGTGTACTTCGTTGTTATCTAACGCCTTTATTGCAAAAGAAAAGAAATAGACTGCAGAAGTGAAATCATGTAGAAGAAGACTCATTTCCTTCTTGATTATTTCCTTTGAAATTGCCAGGTAGATTGGGTCTCATGTTAATATTGTCAATTAGGCTGGGTAGTCATGATTCAGATTTCTCAAGCATTATTGAATTTGAACTTTTTATTTGTACTTTGAGAAATTTGAATTATTGCCGGATTATATTAACATACACATTCTGGGACACATTTTCTAAGCAGATCAAATGTCCTGAAACGAAATGTGGAGAGAACGCAACTGATGCAGGCGATGTTAATATGCATGAAATTTTGTGTGGCGTTAACTCTCACCAAATTCAAGATTAGCTAAAACTGTTCTCTACTTATATCTATTAGTGTAAATATAATAATAATATAATAAGTATATTAATATATATACAAAATAAATATTTAACAACGATTTTAATTCTTAAAACAACCAAAAAACACAGGGTTGACTGCTTGTCCGTATTAATTACCGAAAACACACCAGCGATGGCATTCTGCCTTATAACAACATAAGAGTGCAGGGAGAGATTTGAAATGCGTGACAGGATTTTTGCATTCAGCACCTGCAGCACACCAAAACATATATGTATTTATCCGGAAACCGCATAAGTGTTGACAGGGAAGAAGAGCTTACGGCTTGACGTGCCTAAAATACAAAATGTACTAATAGTAATGATTAGGAGACAATTCAATATCAGCATAAAGTTTTTGATTTTCAAAACTCTCCCGCAGCAAATCTCATTCCGTAAAAACTTATATAATAATTATTCAATAATTAGTATTGTTTATATACATTTGACCTGTAGAATTTATAATTTTATTATGTAAATTATGTACTATTCTTATTATGACGGGATAGTTATATACAACAGTTGTAGTTGAACATTATTATTTTATTATTTCCCTACCCTATCCCGTCTTATCTCACTCCGTTGCATATTAAAGATCCAAACAAACCGTCACCAAAGCTATGTTTAAATATTTTAAAATACTTTTACCAGGAATCTAAGCTGAGAATGCAAATCTCACACGAGCAAGACCTTATGGAAAGCAAATAATCCCGCAATTTTTCACCTGTCTCTATGGAACAATAAATAATTCCCAGGATTTTACAACCTTTGGACTCTTACGGAAAGCTTATTATGAATCCTCAATTTGACAACATTCCGGCCTACAATCTTTTCATCGTTTACAATCCCTTGATAGATAACGTATGTACATGTATAATAAAAAATTTAATCATAGCGCATTCAAAATTTTCTATACACAAACCAAAATACTGATAACGTATGAATAATTCTTTTTCTAGTTTAACATATTAACATGAAACTTGTGGGAAACTGTGGAAACGTGGACGTGCGTGGCCGAGTAAATTAAGAGAAAGTGGGAGTGAGTGGTGGAGAGAAGAGAAAGTTTTTGCATTGAACGTAGTGATATGGAAAAGTGGATCTAAATCCTCTCCAGGTTCGGTTCATATAGCCAAATTAGCCAATGCACTGTATATTTACATTTATTGTTATATGTGTTCTATTTCCATGGCAATATGTATATGGTGTGCATATATTTATCTACATAAAGCAATGTATGTACATGATATGTAAATATGCACTTGCAAGTTTGTTTCACATCCCTCATACGGATTTTTCCTTTAGAAACTATATATTGCGTGTTAAAATGTAAAGAAGATAACCATTTCCAATACCTGCCAATACCATTATAATCTCCATAAAGCTCTTTCTTTTTGTACCCGATACCTTATAGGTATTCATTTATTTATTTATATTTCAGCATTCTCTATTCGTACATAACACTCATCGTCAGACCACATTTTTCCCTGATAGCACCTGCTTTTTAATCGATTATTGTGCCGATGCATCGTAATTTAAATTCCATTGATCTTGCCGTGGTAATTTCTTTTACTATTTCTGCTGCATCTATATTACATGTTTCTCCTATATTTGTGCATAAATAATCAAGAATAAATGCATATGCGGAAATACAAACTTATTTTAGAATTAATGGGAAAGTTGTGTAAAAAGAAAATCAGTGATATATATTCACGTCAATAAATCATGTAGTTAGAGAAAGTTCAAGGGAAAATTGTGTACGAATATTCATTCTCTGTCCTTGAATTTCTGCGTCTAACCAAGCAAACCCACAAACAGTCGCCCTATGTAGTTCCTTGACTCAAATGACAATTTCATAATGTTTTGATGTCAGTTGCCTGACCTAGAAAGTCTCTGGGGCCTCCACTCATGCATACAAGAAGTCAAGTCCAACCAGGCGGAACCCAAGAAACCGTGAAGGTTACTTATTCATGAAGAAGAATCATTTTTCACCATTTCATTTGTCAGAAACTGGTTACCATGTTATGCTTTTTAGGATGTGAAAGAAGTAAAATATCTACAGGCAATTTTGTATTGTACTGTAAATATCATTTTACTATATTTCCTCTCCGCGTTTTTGGTGGAACTAATAGAACTTCTAGTACATACATACATCTCACTGAAACTGATGGGGTCTCGTCAAATAAAGTGATACCCGAGTTGTCTCACTCAGGGGTAAAACTTATTGATCTCTGCAAACAAAAGGTCGAGTCTCGCCGGACTTGCGAATTGGATCCGTGACTAGGCATCTGAAATCTGTTGGTAATTATCTAAAAAGTGTACCACACAGAATACAAGTTATATAGGAGACACCATTCATCATTCATCCTGCAATATATGTTATTTTATGCTACATCATATAATTGTCTTTTCTCAGGGCTGATTTGTCCTTTCTAAATAAGAAATCCCTATTTCTTTGGCGCTCAAGTATATTTAATTTAAAAAACAAAGAAAATAAGCGATTGTTAAAATGTAATTTCTAGTTGCGCTATGTTTTTATTTTAGTTGTATTATTACTAAATTTATTAATAAATACAAAAATTGAGAATCAAGAATTTAATCGAAACAAGCGGTCATTTCCTTTTTGTAATTAATTTGGTCGACTTCTGTTTTAAATGTAACTCCAACTCCAACAAAATGAATTGTTTACTTTGCGGCAATGGGTAATGCTTTCATGAATACATATTTTGGTGAATGTTGATTGATAAATACTGTTCATTGCTCTATATAATTTTGTCTATTTCTCCCAGTGTTTAGGAATTGATTTCTATCAATTTTAACGCCAGTCATATATTTTACGCCGTAGTACAATAGTGAAGGTTGGTAGACTGCTGTTCGCTCTGTTGATTAAATTGGGTAAAACGAAGGATTAAAAGTTAGAAATAGAACCCAATAAGCTATTACAACGTTACATCTTACTGCAAATGGAAAAACCGTGCTGCATTTATTTACCGGTGCTTCTCTTTTTATGAATCAGGATACTTAAAATATGATACGAAATCACTTGAATTACTACGTTTTAAACATATTTACTAAAGTAACTAAAACAAATTAAATTAACTGTAGTTGTATTCTGCTTATAAATCTAAAAAGGAAATAACCATGCAAATGAGGCTAAGGTAAAACCATTCACTAATCACACAATGGAGGGATTGTCTTTGTATTAGTGAGAGAAAACGCAGAGAGAAAAGAGAGGAGCAAATTATAATGAATCGATGTATGCAGATTCAAATATTTTTTTAACAAAAAGAGAAAGATATTTTTGAAAAGCTAACTGATGAGTTAGTGCTGTTAGTTGCGTGGAGGCGATGGTGGTCATAGAATATGTAAGCAACTAATATTACATGATTACTGATGGGAACGCGAACTCTACAAATCATCCAAGCGGCGTTGGGATGAAGATTTATTAACAGTGATTTTATAATCAAACAATTACAATGGTCGTGATGAGGTGTTTATCCGTGTATTCAACACAATATAAATACGTATGTACCTTTTACTAAAAGTGTCATTGAATAAACAGAATAAGGTTACTACATAGAACGCACAACTACTGCCATCGCATTTTAGTACCTTCATAACCTTACTTGTTCTGGCACTTCTGTTCACTGAAAATGAAAATATCGTTTTTAAGAGAAGAATTATTAAATATGCTTGTATGTATAGCCGTGTTTTTTAAGATTTGGTACAGGGTTTTAGCCAATTATAACAATGGTTATTAATTTTGACGCCATTTTGTGTTTTTATTAGCCTATTATGGTATTCAGATGATGTGCAGTAATGAGATGGAACCCACCTTTACTAAAAAACTTGTTATGTAGATTCATATCTGAGTTCAACAATCACAAAATATGCTACTACAAAAATGTCATGAAGTTTTCTGAGATGTAGAATTGAATATGAAAAGCTCGGATATACCAAAAGAATTCAGCCATCCACGTGGACAAACCATACACTGGCGTCGTTACATATCGAGAATTACTCTGAAGTAGTCTCTACTTATTAGAAAATTAATTTTCGAGCACACATGTGTACTTGTGTTGTTTGTAGTAGTGTTTGAACTATCAGCATATACACTCATTTTGTATATACCTATTATTGTGTATACATATACATACATATCAGTGTTGTATAACGTTTTCATACGGATACGTTATTTGGTCATTAGGGTATTTTCAAATTAAACGGTTATTGATATCGTTATCGGTATTCACTTAATGCGTTATCCGTTACGGTTATCATATCGGTATTGTGGCAATTTCATAACGTTTTAAAACGTTATAATCGGTTATTACCATTTATTTGTTAAATATTTACAAAACGTGTAAAAATTGATGAACTGTAACAATAGTTGATTAGTGATTAAGTATTACGTACATATAAGGCAATGAACTTTAAAATAAATATAATTATTCTTCAAAAATTACTATACGCTCACGTGGTTTTATCACTTTTAGGATCAATTCAGCTGATAAATCCAGAACTAGGCTTAAATCTGGCCTGTATTATAAATCCGCAGATATTCTATGCTATATCTGTTTACTATTTGAATACATATTTATGTTCTACACTTGCTTAGTGAATAAATATTTACGTGCAAAACGATTTTTATACGACAGGTTTTGAACAATGTTCAATTTATGTGCCATTTACGGGCATATTTTAGCTGTATAAAATAACCATTTCCAAATAGTTATCGTTATGGATATCGTTATTTTGGAATTAATCAATCGACTATCGTTATGGGTTAAGGTTATCCATCATAGCGTTATCGGTTATAGCTGAATAACCGTTCGACAAATTATATCGGTATAATACGTTATTTTATAACGTTATGCATAACGTTATACAACACTGCGGCCCTGGTGTAAAATGCATAAAATTATACGGTTTTTTAAAATGCACTATTTTCTTGCTCAAAGTGCCTAAAACACCTGGGTAAATTGAAACAATGGCTGTGACTAGCATAGTAATATCTTTTCCCTAAAAATAGCGTATTTGAGGGCAAAGTCAGAACAATTCAGATCTGTGGGGCAAGGTGGCAAATAAAGGACTTTTTAGTGGCTGACTGGCCAAACCCAAAAAAGAGGGCAACTTTTCTATTTAGAGGGCATCTGGACACTTTAAGTTCGACAGCAATCTAAATCCGAATAAAAAAATGTGTACCAAGGAATTCTTGAGAATATTTTCCTTAAAAAAGTTTCCGCTTGCTGTCTCGATAATCTGACCCGGATCCTCCTCAAAAAATTTCCGGGAGCAGCATTTGAAAATTTGATTGTTGCTTCTGCAAAAATTTAAAACAACAATATTAAAATAATAATAAAAAATTATGCTAAAAAATAATAATAAAAAATTGTATTAGAAATTTATAATACAAAATTATAATAAAATATTATAATAAAAAATTGTATTAGAAATTTATAATAAAAAATTATAATAAAATATTATAATAAAAAATTATAATAAAAAATTATAAAAACAATTATATTAAAAAATTATAATAACCAACTTTATTAAAAAACTAATAAAAAGCTAGCAGTAAAACTAGTAACCAACTTGCAGAATACATGATTTGTTTAAATATAAATATTAATAAATTAGAAACACTTATTTTGATTTGGACAGGGTTTGAGTGAAATACAAACATTTCTTGAGCTTTTTGGAATATAATAACATACATATTATGTAATTATTTAAATATAACAAATTCCCACCGAAAATCCGGATTGCTCCAGAAACTTTGAATCGTCAGCTCTTCCTCAGGCGACAGCAATTGAGTTGGTTGGACGATTTGTTCGAATTCCTGACGGGACATTTGGTGGAAGCGGATGAGCCTTAAAGGGGCAGCGAGGATTTCACGGAGCGACTGATGGTTTTCTTCAGAATGACTTCCGCAATAAAATTGTCCCCACCTTTTTATTAAAAATTTAAAAAAGTTAATTTTCTTAAATAAATAATTTACAATTTTAAAAATTCGTTTTACGTAAAAGCGATGAATAAATTAAATTAATTACGAAATTGTAATTATTATACATTATTATTCAAATATTTTGTGGTAATTATTTTCGTAATTATTAAAAAACTAAATAGAGAAAAAACTTTATTTCACTGATATCATTATGATATTTGCCTCACGACACAGTACTGTATAACGAACATTTGTTTTATAAAAGTACATTATGCTTGATTAATTTAATTGAATTCACATACCTAAGAACGGCTTCGAACAAACGGATTTCCATTTGAAGATTTAAATCGTCCCGACAGAGAATTTCACAGAGCGCTTCGGGTGACAACAATTTGAAATCATGAGTCTGAAGGAGTTTGGAAATGTTCCTGCAGTTTATGCAAAAATTAATTTTTGATTAACTAGTTACATTAACCATTTATTTAAGTATATGATTAATGAATAATAAATAAAATAATATAATAAATAATACAAATAATTACACAGCAATAAATTCTAAAGCGGAATTCTTCGCCCCGACAGCTTCCTCCCCAATCTCTATAAGATCATTTAATAGGCTCAGGACTGAATGCAATTCCCACCAATTCGGGGAGCTGGCCAGGAAATCCAAACAAGTGTGGATGAGTTCTTTTAATTGGAAGAACTTTGCGGCTCGCAACAATTCCGGAGCATTCTGGATCATTCCGCGGTCGTAGATCGATTCGAGACCTTTGCAGACGAACTAAAAATTCATTTACAAAATATTCAGCATTAAATAACAACTCTGCATTTTTCTTAGACTATACATACGGGCAAAACTTCACATTTCGACCCTAAATTTTAAAATAAATCCAAAATTGGTAATGAATTAGTGAATACAGTGGGGACTCTTCATGACGGCATCCTATAAATCGGCAAAATTTGACCGTTATAATGAAGTGGTCTTATAAGAGTCAAAATTACGAGTGTAAACTTAATTCTGCGGCACAAAAAATGCGGCCGTTAAAGGGAGTCTGCCCTTATCAAGAGGCCCTTATAGAGATGCGAGTCTCTACTGTACCAAAAATAATAAGTAAATAATAAAAATAATCAATAGATAGTAAAAATAATTATATTAATAAATAATTATTATAATAAAATAAATAAATAATAAACAAAATAATCAATAAATAATTATAATAATACAATAAATAAGACAAATAAAATAATAAATAAAAAATAATAATAGCAAAATAAATTTAAAAAAATCAATAATAAATAAATAAATAATAATAATAGCAAAATAAATTTTTAAAAAAATCAATAATCAATAAATAGTAATGATAGTAAAATAAAAAAAAATCAATAAATAATAATGATAGTAAAATAAAAAAAAATCAATAAATAATAATGATAGTAAAACAAATAAAAAAAATAATCAATAAATAATAATGATAGTAAAACAAATAAAAAAAATTAATAAATAAATAAAATAATAAAAGAAATTAATAAATAATGAAAATATTAGTAAGCATTTACAAATGAAACCCATACATTTGAAATTTTCCGGAAAGTATAATCCTCCACATTCGTCAGCTGAATTGTCTCATTTTCGGAATTATCAAAGATCAACTGAAGGAATTTGGGCGACGCATTCAAAAATAATTTCCGCTCGACGACAAATTCCTCCCGGGAATTTCCTGCCATGAAAACAATGAATTCTGGGACCTTCTTCTCGTTTGGACCGCTCCCTTCTTCCAAATCACTCATGTTGTTGTATGATTTAAAATAATACAAATAAATTTAAAACACAAGATTTAATTAATAAATTACGAATTATAGCACATAAACGGCTTTATTATAGACGATGAATCATTTAAAGTAATAAATTAATTATTGCGACATATAAAATAAAATTGTGAAACCATAAAATTTGTTAATAATAACTAAATTATAGAAACAACTGTTCACAATTGATTGCAATCACACAAAATCGATCAGGAAACGGAAAAGTCAAAGATACCGCATATAATTGAGGCAGGTCCAGACATGACAACTAAACTGGAATTGAGTTTTAATTAGAATAACCTTGCAATTGAGTATTTAAATGAATATTTGCTACTTTTGATAACTCGAAACTTGGATAAACGAGGGAAAAACATAAGGACATAAACATAGGATTACATGGAAATGCATAAAATGGTCACTGTAGAGATGAGAGCTTCAAATAATTATTAATATTCAGGGATCATTCATTCAGAATTTTCTCAAAAAGTATTATTATTTTATTCCATTAATAAGTTTATCGAAATACAAAGCGACTTTTATTAAAGATTTAATTTCCGGTTTAATTGAACAATTTTAATATTTAAATAATTATTTGTTCTACAAATTAAATATATAAAATATATGCGCCGTTTACCTCTACGTTGACAACGACAGCCCATGCAGAACCCTCGCGAAATTAAACGAGTTCTTGGAAGAAATTAGTCAGCCAGAATCCTAGACCATCACATAACTTTCAATGGAAATCATCTCCTGGCTAACCCCATGTCATTTAACACGCGCCAATGTCGAGATTGTTTAAAAAAGGAATTGATCGTTGAAGATGAAGATCCGTCGTTGGGGGGAGCCGGGACCCTGTCAAAGTTCAACTGGTGATTGACAAACTTCCACAATTGCACGGGCAGATCCTGGATAAATTCCAATTCAAATATTTCCGAATCTACAATTATCTCACGCGCTACTGCCCCTTCGCATGCTTAATGAGATACTGGATCCAAACTAGACGGGCGGACATTTTGGAGCTCGATTTCGGGACAAATGACGGCAACAATTTTTTCCTAACTAAAGATTTGCAATGGGAAAATACGCCGCAAAACCCAAATATAAAGGAATTCCCCAATTTGGTGACCTTTGGAACCAGCAACTTCTTCCATACCAGTTTCCCAATTGTGGCGCCATCTTTGAGAAAGATTTCCCACTTTTTTTACGATCCTGCCTCTGAAGAATTCTTGCCGACTTTCCCGCGTCATGCAATTACTTCTTTAATCACGTACACCTCAAATGAACAATGGCTTACGAAAATACTTGAATTTGCGAGAAAATACAATCCGATCCTGGAATTTCTGATATTGAGCGGGAATTATAATGCGGGAAATAGGACGGAAAATATTTTTGAACTTGGCAGAATTGCGCATGCCACAGTAATGGCACTGACGTGCTCACCATTGATCCTGACTTTCCTGACGACTCGAACGGATGAATCCCAAAAGGAGCTACAAAATAGGTTCCCCGCATTACAAACGCTGACTCTGCAATGCTTTGCGGATGAAACGGCGAAAGTCTTTGACTGGTTGAACTGCGTCGCAGTTCGGAAAATCTTCCCGAAATTGCACCAAGTGAATCTTCGGTTCCGGGAAACTTCGTCGAAATTCAATCATTCCGCTTCCAACGGTTCGGAGAATGTCGTCATTGGGGATCATCAGGGATTCGACCAAGTACAATATTTGAATTTGATCAGCAGCGTGGATTACGTTCATTCCGTCAAGAGCGCCATCAATTTGCTACATTTATTCAAGAATATTCAACAGCTGAATTTGACTAGAATGCGATTCATATACGATGCCGATGACCGTTTGTTTGGGGAATTGCTCAACGAAATCGGATATCTTCAGTTTTTGAAAATCCTTACCATCGCACCGCCTGACCTGACTTATTTCTGCTTGGATCATTTATTTTCGGAAAATATTCCTGATGTGAGGGCAAGGGTGGCAGGATTGAAGTTAGAGCATCTTCCGGTTTACCAGTCGTCGCTTTTGTACCACAACAGTATGTTTAAATAATTTAAACATTTTGATAATCAATTTACAAAATTTTACAAAACTTATTTGTAAACTCTTTTTTCAAACGAATTTTGTTAGATGTTTTTGTGGTGATTTGAATTTAAACCGAATTTCATTCCATTTCATAGGCCTGGACCAAATTATTGTTCAAGGCGGGGAAATTTGCATCAACGGAAATAATACCAGCGGAAAAAGTCGTTGCTATAGTGATCAAGCTCCAAGGACGTTTTTGGTTTCGGACGGAACAGCTCGGGCAATCTGCGAAAACCGGCCAGGATTCAAGTTCTGCCTGACAATGACCAGTCCCTGCATGTGTGGGTGCTCCAGCAGTTTTTGGCCGGACGCAGGTCGTCTCGAACATTTGGAACCTTTTGCGTCCATGAATTTTGTACACTCCAGAGCCAGAGTTTACGTCACACGCTTTTGGGAAGTTAAGTTTATTAATTTGACGCGGGCTTGATTCATGTTGTCTATAAAAATAAGCAATTTAAGGACAATGGAGATAATTCATTTGGCATTTAAGAAAAATGGAGATAAACCATTTTGCATTTAAGAAAAGTGGAGACAACTCACTTTCATTTAAGAAAAATAGGCCAAAATTAAGTATTTTTAATAAAAATTTATTAACATGGATAATTTAATTGAAAAAATATTTTATTAAACAAATATTTTATTAAAAATTAAAGTATGTTCTTCATTTATTTTCATTTGTAAAATTGTTTAAAAAGTGTAATTTTAATACAAAATTTTAAAAATCATAATTTCTATTTTAATTTTTAGCACACTTGTACAGTCAAAAACTCCTATTATTTCCTTAATATTATTATACAATCATTTAGGTAAATTATTTAAAAAATATCTTGAGACTGATTACTGTAACATGTTTGACACTGCAATTAAATTTAAAATATTATTTTTTTGCAATCTTCTTTCTCGACCATTGCAGTTTAACACACATGACACAATGTTTTCATTAAAATATAGGTTTGTATTAAATGAGAATTGTAAACACATTTAATAATGTGTAATTTGTCAAAATATAATTAAAATGAAGTTCTAAATTAGTGTTTTTATGTTTGTAATTATTTTGCACAATTCATCAGGCATGTTATGTTTTGTTCCTTGTTACGAGATTGATCATGTTGAATAAAATCTTCCCCTGGAATAAATAATACTGATAGTGTCATCGATTGTGGGTTGGGTTCATCAAAAATCTGAAATAAGGTAAAAAAATATGAAAGTTTTTAAAAATTAATTAGAACTCTTTAGAAAATTAATGACAACATTCAATCGTGATAGATTTTATCATTTACATTTTGATTTATTAGAAGTAATAAAATATTATAATATTGCACAATCATTATTACCTTTTTTGGCATCATCATCCTCTTCTTCCTCAGGAATTACATACAGACTCGGCTTCTCTCTCAAATATTTCCTTGGGGAGCTTTTGAAAATTTGGTTGTCACTTCTGTAAAAATAATTTTTAAAATAAATACAAAATTAATACAAAATTAATACAAAAATTAATACAAAAATTAATACAAAAATTAATACAAAAATTAATACAA
>JAQGAK010002881.1:0-17527 GCA_034696945.1 Lipothrix lubbocki
TATTTCTTTGTCGAAAATAGGGGGTTCAAGCTATATAGACGAGAGAGATGGAGGGTAACAAAAATATTCTTGCTTTCCCATTCTCTTCCAATGTAATAAAAATATGTATATGTAATGTGGCTATATTCTTGTCCTGGAAACCAAGCGTGGTGTACTTACTCTTGCACTATTACCTATGCTAAGGTAGCTGTATAACAATATACGAATGTCATATACCTGTGTACATGTGTTTTAGGACATGGTTATGGGAAGTACATGATTTAGTGTGCAATATTAATTGCACTTACATGTTACGTTTTACTAAAACTATTTTCACTCCCCTTAACATTCCTATGCATTATATAGTGAAGTAACAAATAGAGTTCACTAAAAACATGTTGCAATATATGTTGCATTCCACATAAATAGATGCTTGTTTAACTTTACACGATGCCATTTACCAGCTTGGAGGAGTGCGTGGTGATGATAAAGGAGCATTGGTTGCCGGAGTATTAAAATTCAAGGGGCAGTTCAGCTATTAAATATAGCTCTTCTAAAGAGATTTCAATCTTGGCTTGCACTCTTCATAAAATATAGGTGTAATAATCCTCATTGCGAAAATGCTTTTTATGAACAATCTTTACGATCCAACTTTACTGCTCCTCCAGTATGTACGTTTCTGCTGTGCTGTCAAACCTCAGGACAGGAACTCACTTCATAACACTTTTCCTATTTTTTCACATATCAAAAGTATGTACAATTTTGTTTCGGACGGACGCGTTTCCATCAGATAATTCTTGTTATAGCGTTCCTAGGTAAATTTTCGTTTTCCACGAAACGATTCTCTCAAGTTATTTAAGGATCTTGTTTTGGTGTGTCTAAAATCTTGCATGTATTTTTTAAATTTCCTCTTTGTTTGTTCAAATAGTTACAGCGACAAACAATCAAGTTCATCCCGACTAACAATACATATTAGCCGTCAAACGTAATAATCCAATTTGTGCAGATGTTGCAGACAAGAAATCTGTAAGACCTTAGAGAAACGTATTTTATAATTGATAACGTCTCGGCGAGTCCATCACTTCTGGGCACCGTCTTCATACTTTTACTGAGTGTATTAACATTTGTCTTGTTCATTGCAAAATTATTACTAGTAAAATTGCATACCTTTTGGTAAAATTAGTTGTACTAGCTGAAGGGTAACACTGCGATAAAGTTTATGAAGTTTCGTATACCTTCTAATATGAAACAATTTTTAATTGTAAGCTCCATGCATTTATTATTGTGAACTTCATTTATTGCACCTAACGAGAAGCCGCTCTAATGGGAAAGAAAGAAACGCGAATGTTAATCAATGTAAGCTAAACAAGTTGTGCGGATTCTCATAATAAGGAATGCCATAAATGTAAAGGAATAAAAAAATCTTCCGCCCGCGACCCCAGTGGGTCGACGAGAGAGGTTCCCTCCATTAGCCTCTAACTAATGATATTCAGGAGTCAAGGCCCTTTGCAGAATGTAACAATGAAAACGTTTTGATGTACAGTACTCACATATATGCCATACTGTAGTATAGACATTGAAAACTTCTGCATTTGCCGTGGTCATGCACACGCCCTACTGTACAATACAAAATTGAAATGTTTTGCGCTATACTGCATATTACTAAACAAAGATGATAATGTACATGTTATTATGTGAATATAATATAGGAATATATTATTATATGAATACGACAATGCATAAATATAGTAATATATGATCATTGCATATTTTGTTTTACCTGTGAAAAGTTGAATATATTATTGTATCCTTAAATAAAAATATTTAACAATATGCATAATAATATATATTATTATTTATATTTAAATAATATATAGTAATCCACTGAATAATATATAATATTATGTATATATAATCATATTTAATTTTTAATAATAATCTGTATTTATATTTAGTGCAATAGAGTACATGTACGTAATTTTTTAGACTGTAATAGGATTAATTGTAAGTATATAGAATAGAACAGAATTTATTAGGTCAATTCAAGTGGCCTCAGCCTTTACAACCAAGGATTAAATATATGTACTCTTACTATAACGCACTCCCTTCCCTTTAGTTAAATGCACACGGCACTCCGCAATATGCACATATATAACTAAACAGACGCTTATATAGTATAGTGCCTCTGCGGAATACAGAATTTCCAATAATATGCACTTGAGGTAAATTTACAACAGCTTTAAAGCTTCTCGTTCTCTTCCTGTCTTATCGTTATCGCTGATGCATACAACTTTTGAGTGTATCCCTGGAGTCACGCCTATACCATATAGCCAAGTGTGATGCACACATTGTCAAATTTTCAAATGTTTATAACGTTTTTTCGTTGACCTTTAGACCCTGATTTTCAATAGAAAACCTCCTTGACCCAGTGTCTACACGTGTGTTGTCGAATTTGATGTGTGTTAATTCTTTCGAAAGATATTGCACTGACAGACAGACACCCAAACAGACAGACACGATCGAGCGATTCAATAGGCCCCTTTCCTACGGAGGGAACCTAAAAATCAGAAAAAATCCTTTAATTGTTTGCATTTCAATTGCAATAAATGCAAGGGCCCCAACATTGCTACACTACATGAATAGCGTGGCGGGGAAGGTATATCATATAAATCCATACAGACCTAGTTGTTCGAACGTTTCATGACTTTGTATGGTTGGGTTGGTGAGCTTACAAAGTTTATTATGTAATAGTGAAAAGATTATAAACGTTTCTGTTTGACCACATGGCATGAGCATGTCAGAGGTGCAATGAAATCAAAGAGAGATGAGGAGATTGTGACTAAACACTTGTATCCAAGGTATAAAACCTACACATACTCACTAAAGAAGCAAGTAATTGAAACAGTAATAAAAATAAAAGTTGTTATCGAGCTCAGTATAACTATGCGATACAGGATTTATTTTACAGACTTACTTTGTCTCCATCTCCTTTCTGCGGCTCCCACCAATTTATTACCACAATAGAAATTATCACAAAAGAACTGGAACGTGTGGCTGCGGAGAATAGTTTAAGAAAAATTGGTGTATAGGTTCATAATCCTATAGTAATAGAAGTTATCGCATCCAAACCAAAAAGCATGTCCGATGGTTTCAGATCCTTATCGGGATTTTATAATTTGTAATTACAAGGAATCATAAAATACATGCAAAAAATTATTTTCTTTCTATTCGTTTACGACAAATGTCATTATTCATTTATAAAAGTTTTAACCGCCATCGTGTCATACATCCTCCCGATAAAGATTACGTCTTAAGTCTTAAATATTAACAATTTCATACCGTTGACTTACAAAGCTAAAACATTCATAAACTTGTATAAAAGTTGAAATAATAGAAACACATACGTGGATATTTATTTTTTAATTTTTTAAAAACTTATATAGAGATATAAGAGTATTCATAATATCCAACAAGGTACATATGTTCTTAATATTAACAGTGAACTTGAAGCTTGCCATTTAGGATTACACAACGTGAGTGAATTTATGTGAGTGTGGAATGCAAAGTGCAAGGTACAAATTGGCATGTGTCATTGGATGGAGCCAGGGCCGTTTATTCCTCCACACCACTAAACCATCATAAAATGCAGTTGTATACAATTGCAAGGGAACTTGCAGCATACGTTGCAAAACTTGTATGCATTTTGTGGCATTTAAGAATTTTATTGTTTCCCGTTTTCCCCACTCTTGCTCAATCTCCGTTCCGTGGATGATGATTGTAAAGGCAGTAAAGTTCTTTAGTCCAGCAGGTCTCTCAAAATTGCTGCACTTATTATTACAAGGTGACTGAAGGGAATAATTTGTATATTTGCGGCTTGCGTACAGCCCACAGGAGAAATTGTGTTGAGTGAATAACGTTGTCGGTTCAAGTAATAAATTCGATGAATTATTATTGCTAAAAGTTGCACAAAGCTCATAAAAATCATGAGCTTGCTTTAGTGCTCCAACAAGGACTTTGCAGTAATAAGCATGGTTAACTTTTTTGCATTAAAAACAACAACTTGTCAAGCATTAAACAACTCACTGCAGGCATTCAGAGCCTTCCATATACAATTGCCTGTGTCATTGACAGAGAAATTTCATTTCTACGAGTGAGACTTATAGCTACAAGTTATGTAAGTTACACGTTCTGGCAAAGGAATTCATTACAGGATCATTATTGTGAGTGTGCTTTCATACCTCGCTTCCGCTAATGGTCAATATCAGTGCATGTGAAAGTAGTAAAAGTTTCGCTATTAATGAACTTCATAAAACATCTAAACAAAGAAAAACATCTGCTGTGCTCATAATCCTGGATGAGAGAAGCTTAACGGGTCGAAGAAAAGTCCATGCTAAACTTCTCACTTGAACCTATAAGATATACCAATGCATTGTTTACGCAGTTCCTTATTGAAAAAGTCATTCCAGTTTGTACCACGACCAATCAATCTCCTATCGTTTCATTAAAATTTGTAGTAAGTAACATATATCATTTCACCATGAGGACTATTACAATATCATTACAATGAATATACAAGCACTTACCATTAGACTTGATTTACAGTCTATACAGGAGTTCCACAAAGTTTGCATTATTAAATTAATTGCACTGATTAAAACAAGGCGATAGGTGTATTAAGATTTTGGCTGACAACCACTATTGTTATTAAACTGGCAACAGGATATATCTTTGTTCTGCCAATAATACCAACAATAAATACACTCTGGTTTGGCGTAATTACTCACGCAACATTTTGTTATTGTGATGGCTATATACATACATACAATGATGAAGTTTTGATAGATCCATGAGAACCCCAATATCTATATTAGGTTAGACACAGTTAATCTAAGCTACATGTACATAGATAAATGAATGAAAAAGATAGATGAGGAATGCACTCTATCACATTGTACATATATGTCTTTCTAATTAATTATTCTGCTTCCAGCTCCATAAAATCATGTAGATACATAGAAAGTTGCTCTCCTCTTTTCATTATTTTATTGTATTTATTTGTTGTTAAATTCAATTCCCATCTGTATTTGTATGCATTGGTATTACATTTTACGTTTTAAATATTGCTGTGTGTGTAACTAGTTATCTAGCTGGATAAATACTGCATTTAAATGCAAATGTTAGGATTACAGAAATGTTTGCAAAGCAACTTTATAATGGACAATTGCTTTATAACTTTATATACTTCGTGTGTTTATGAACTGTTAATGTAAGCGATCTGAATGTCAGGGTGGAGTCCGATCAGAATGAAATGGACTATAAATGAAGCTTTACAACTATGAAATAAAAGAGCGTTGATAAAAATGAGGCAGGGTTGAAGATGGTTAAGCTATATGTATAAACATTTCTATTAATATGTATCTTCATAGGTAACATGAGAAACGAAATTAAAAGTGGCAGCCCTTAGACTACAATATGTCAACAAGAATGTTTCATTGAAACATCGGGATTTTTTGCCAATACATACGTCTTCAATCAGCGAGTCCTTTCTACCTAATGTTTCCTGTATGTTTGTACCCTGTGAGGTCTGGAAGTTTTATGGGTTATTGCGATTGTGGCACAGGAGTTTATATTCGCAGGGGTGGACCTTTTTATTGTACGTATACCTTTTACTTATACCTTGTACACATATTCTTCGTCGTTGCAAATTCAGTGCATCTATTCGTTTTTAACCCTCCGCTCAATTTCCCCCCTTTCTAGACAGATAATTCAAAGTGTACATTGTACCGGGATATCAGCGATTTTACACAAAGCTGACCAAGCGTTGAACATTTTACTCATATGTTATATCCTTTCGTTTCATGACTGTAAGGCAGGTATAGATACTTTTGAAATCATTTTGACTTCATTTTCGCGCGAGTTGCATGCGCTCATGCCGTTTTTGATTTATAGTGTCGCTCATCACGTGAACTTCACTTCACTGTTGTTTTCTGTGCAAATCACGAAATTATTCGCAGAGAAACCGACTTCACTCGTGTTTCATTTTTCACAGAGTTAAAACAGCTTCAACTCCGCGAAAAAGGAAATGAAAATGTTTGCCGAAAAGTGGAATTTATAAACAGCAAAGGTGCATGAAATGAAAATGAAGTGACGAGGAAATGAAACACGCGCGAAGCTCGCAGCAGAGTGATACTCAAAACACATTACGCGCGTGAAACTCGAAGGAAGTGAAGAAAAAATGATATTCTAAATGCGGCATAGACATCCTTCAACTCAAATGTAGAGATTTTCCTAGTGTTGCGCGATGCAGAACAGGGGATTGGGTGTTGGAAGAGATGGTACGTCATAAAAAATTTCTCTCAACTTAAATAATAATTAGCTTTCAAATGATGTATGTATTTTTGCAAGCTTTTATTGGTTTTCAGACAGACTTTATAGGTAGACATCGGTTTTTTGGTGTATTCAAGTACTTGGCTACTGGCAAGTTAATACGACAGTATTTGTATCACTCACTGTATACAGCGAATGTTCCGTACAAGTAGTATTGCGAAGAGGGGAAAAGTTACATTGCATGTGACACCTTCAAAACTGCATTTTTCACGTTGCCAAAAGGAAATAAACGTCTTCCTCAATATGATTTGGCTTCGGTCTGATAGTTTGCAAGAAGAGGACCAGTTGTATGTACATTGAGTGTGGTCGTCGTAACCACCCCTCATAAGACTGGAGTGGAGGACTGGTAATTGAACTTGACATCACTTGAAATAGGTAATGTTTTTCGAATTCTCAACCCTCTCTTATTACTTACATACTCATTTTATATTCCAGCCTTGTTTCAGCAATTTACAAGCTTTGCTTGTACTTCAAAGATGCGTTTCCTATATTTAAATTTTATTTCTATATGAACAGACATCCTGAATGGTGACAGAAATATACAAGCACCAGATAGAATCTTGCATACTTGTAAAGAAATGTGATATAATAATTTTTTCTTATAAAAATTATTGTATTTTTCTAGTTCGTCCACCTTTCCAGTCTCTGGAGATTCATTCCTGTCGAGTTGTAATAAAAGCATTTCCATCAAGCCGTAACTCATGTCATGTAGAATCGATTTTTATGACGAAAATAAAATATTTTGGAAAATGAACGTCGTCGGCTTCTTTTCTCCTTGTTGATTTCTACCTACCATATAGTTTCACCAGTAGAGTATCCTTTCTTGCTATTTCAGGTCGTTACGTTACAAGACAACAAATCAGAACTGTCTCCAATCGTACATATATCTACAATTTCCAATAATTATTATATCTACAATATAATAATTGCCTTTGTTTCAACGTCTACTAATTTTACCTAATTACTAATTTGTATAATTACTTCAGTCTTAAATATCATTTTGCATGATCGCAATTCGGAGTGCAACAGGGGTTAACTCTAATAATTTATTATTTCCAACAATATTTTGGATAAATAAAATTATTAATTTAAAATGTTTTGGAAAGTCGATTTTTGATTGCAATGAATAATCTCTGATTGATCTAATGCTCTAACTTCAACTTAGCCCGTTTTGCAGCATTAACGGGTGTACAACCCATCTTGGATTTAAGGAAAACCGAGACATCACAATTAAGAAGAATTGTTGTTTTACTCTAATTTGACATTCATTGGCACAACAATTGCGGATTCTGGAAAAATCTATGTTTTTTATAGGAGAAGGTAGAAAATATTGAAATATTAAACATTGGAGGATTGGAGGATCTGTTAAATATAACTAGTTTGTACCTATACTACATACATATAGTTGATAGGCGGATGGACTTAAAGACGATATGCAAATTGCTAAATATGGAATTAAGAGCTTCATTGAGGGAGAACAAATATCAAGTTGTCTCAACATAAAATTTTAATTTTAAGGCCATAAATCTCAAAGTTGAACACTCAGTAACTCAGTTAAAATTGTGAGTGAGGAAACTTTATTGACAGAGTGTTTAGTGAGGAAGTGATGGTATCACTTGGCCACATATTTAATTTTGTAGCTTTACTATTATACGCTATACTATTAACATAATAGTACAAGAAGGAATGAGGAAGCTTTATTGAAGCCTTTTTAATCTCCGTCTCGATATGGCATCGTATAAATATTTAATGAAGAAAGTAATATCCAAAGGACATAACTTTGTGCATGCGTCATAATTCCCTGCAGAGATGCAGTCAGTAAATTATAATTCATAGGTATATAGATTTTGTGAAACACCTTTAGCTCTTGTGCTAACCTCAGTATTTATGCAACATAAAGTTCAATTAAAGGCCATATACTTAGCATTGTAAAAGTTTTGATCTCATTCTTCCACCGCGTATGAAGTATACAGATTTTACAGGAATTTAGAGGAAACGGCGAGGTTTTATTAAACCAAAATAAAAGTGGTGGGAAAATGGGAAGGGAAAAGTGGGAATGAGATCCGAAGATCATCGAAGATAATAAATGAATATTGTCGTAGATAAGATGGTTTTTCTATTTGTAGGCAAAACCCTACTTGAGATCTCAAGAGTAGGAAATCGAATCGGTAATTTCAATCAATTTTTAATTTATTATTGTTTTTAGAAAGTGCTTGTATCAATTAACGCCAAGGGACAAGAAATCTTTGAGAAATCTACCACCAAGACCAAATTTGTTTGTACATGCATAATGCTTCTGCGACATGTCAATCGTCAAAGGGGTACACAAGATTATGCTTTGTGTTCCTATTAGGAGTCTGCGGGGTCGCAAGATTTATGGCCTTATTACACGACAAGAGTGGGCTATGCGCTTAAGCTACCAACGACAGTAGAATAAACTGTTACTAATTTCTATCATTAAAAGGACGGCATGTCAAATGTTGAACTTGTCAATGAACTTACATTCACTCTTGCTAATTATCCTCGAAGCACATACGTATCCCAATCACAGAATGTCACGACTCAAGTGTTTCTCTTGTAATTCTCTGCATTTCTTTGTCCTTGTTTTCTTACACGGATTTTACGGTTTACTCTAACTCTAACTTAACAACAATACGTAACACTTACATACTGCAACGTTTGCAGTTTCGGGGTCTCCCAATAACATACATAATAGGGAACTTACAAAGCAGTGTTACATTATGAGATGTGCCAGCCTTTCTGTTGTGCTCATGGTGATGACAGCAATATACATAATCGACTTTTATAGACTCTAGTTTTATTACAATTCTGTTTGGAAACCATGTTTCTGAATTTACAACAGCAGCCCGCCCCTCTAAAACGAATGAAGTCACGGAATAAATGAGTTTATTGGAACTCTGTACTTGTGTTCGGGTCAAAATAGTAGCTATTTATTTTTTAAATAAATTCACACTTCACCTACAGCCAGTTGTAAAATTGTTACCATAACGAGTTTAAGAATGTTGCTTTTGTATAGACAAGGTAAGCCACATTTTATTGTTGCTACACTTTGTTGTACCAAAAGCCAATAATAAAAATAAAAAGAATATTATTGCTCTATTCACACAAATGAAATACTGACTTCGGAATTTTATTTTAAATTTTAATGTTAAGTTGACCATTGCATGCAATACCAAGACCAAACGAACCCAATCAAGACTACACTACAGTAGCTTGGACTAAAAATCATTATTACTAGTTATTGTAAAGTTGTATTAAACTGTTGTTGACTATCTTTTTCCAAATCCCTACTAACAAAAGATTCACGGAGTACAAGTTCAATGGCAAAACTATGAACAAACACGTGTTGTAAATGAAAGTTCCTTGTCCAATGTGTAATGGTCGCAACGCATAACATGTAATTACGAAGGGGTAATAAAATTTCGAAACCTTTTCTCATCATTCTGTATTAGACTTGTTGACTACACCCGACAATTAGTAGCATTTGTGAGTGCAACAAATTTACAACACAGGGACTCGTAATTTTCATGTTTTAACATCCTCTATTCGTCTTCCAAGCTTTAAAAGAAAATGCATGCACTACACTAAATATAAAATATAATGACAAAATATCAAAGATTAGCTAGGTTTTCATAGCTTCAAACAAATTGTAATTATCTGTTCCATGATTCCATCATCAAAGTACCTAGTGTCGTAACTTGTTTCAAAACTGATTTTGTTTCGGTTGATGGTGTTTTTTTGTTTTAAAAATTAAAATTCAAAAATTCCCACAAATTTTATTTTTCAGTTTTTAGCAATTTTTAGCGTTTTGTTTTCGTTTGTGTTGTTCAACAAAACAATAAAATTCTCAAATTTTGTTTTGTTGAACCAAATTCAAAACAAAAAACAAAACGAAATTCCTCAAAGTAACAACACTAAATGTACTCACTCGTACTTTCTTGATGGAGCATCTTTAAAAATCTATTATTTTTAGCAAGCATATAGGAGTAAACGGCAAACGGGGTAAATTGTCGGCAAGAAAGCAAAAACGAAATGTCTTATCCTATTTAGTATGTTCGATACAGGTTATCATCTTTGGTGAAGAGGTTGAAAGAATTATTGTTGCAAGAAAAGGAAGAGGCAACAAAGAGTAATCTGGTCTTCCAAAACCATTAGCAAACTCATTATTCATTGTTGTACAGACACACATGTAGGTTCTGCTGAATATATATATATGTTTTGTCAAAACTCAATGAACGTACAGTATAGAACATTTTTACAGCTTGTCTCCAGGGTAATTTACAACGACAAAGCTATGAAGACATTTATACCCCTACATTTGGTTCATTCAAAGAGCAGCAGTACACTGATGTATATAATTAGCATCTAGCACAAGGTAAGCATGTTCACATGTGTGTTTTTTTGCATATCAAGGGATGTTCAAATAAGAATTTTCCGAAATTCGCCACAAATGTGCAAGAGCATAAAAATATCTGGAGTAGAGTACGTTCGCCATGACTATGTGAATACCATGAAACCTTCCAACCTGTACAGAAATCTTACACTAGCTTTACCTGAACCCTCTCAGTGAAAATATATAGGTTTTTTATGAATGCAGAAATACATAAGATATAACTTCAAAGAAATTGTCAACTGCTCCACGAATTGTATACACTGAAACAGTTTTGCTGTCGACCAGTCGTATAGAAAATAAGTGGTTGGAGCATTTTAGAGTATGAACAATAGAATAAAGGAAAACATTATGGCATTTACCTTGTTTCCCATCCTCGCAGCCAAACTTACCAACGCATGTATTGGTTGAGGAGAGGAACCAAACAAAGTACTACTCTATCTTTGGGGGTTCGGTCCATTGGGTGTGTTTTCCTCAAAAACTCCTTGCTGGTCTCTGTCATCCTTTGTCTGTGGTGAGTTGATCCTTCTGTGATATAGTCCCTCAACCTCCTCTCACAGAGCCCCGCGTGCTTTCACTCCTTATTCTCCAAACACTTGACTGAGATCCGTTTGTATACACATAGGTATATACTATATATGTACATATATACTTATTTTTGTATGATAATGTTTTTAATAAAAGTGCTTAGGCTAACTAAAAACTGGACACATATGAACATGAAAATAAATGAGTAAGATATTGAACAGCATTTATTAACTTTGTTTATTCACTAAACTGACTTTGTACAGTAATAAAGATAATTTATTTATAAATACATGCATATAGGGCAATCAAGTACTTGACATGCTTTCTCCTCCGTGAGTCCATGTCAATGCTGCAATAATGGCTATTAACTGAGATTTTATTGTCATTGCTGTGATTATAAAGTATTACAATATTTAAAGTGTCATAGTAACTAATAAAAATAAGCTTTGTTTATTTGAGAGTCTAAAAGCACCTTTCTCAGCAACCACAAATACCCCTTAACTAAAACAATTTGTGGACAAGCCACTGCTATAAATTATTGCTTCATACAAATAATTGCTATATGCATATTACAACATTTATTCATTTAAATTCACAATGATTTTATTTATTGGCTATGAATCTAACATGTCATATGTCAGACATTTTTTAGTATGAACCCTTTTCCTACGCATAGCCTAAGCTATGATAGTTTTAACTGGTAACAGAAACAATATTAAAGCTGGTATTTGAATTTCAATGAGCTCAGTTTCTCCACTCCAAAACAATATGTTCTCGACAACATTCGAAGATTGAAAATTTATTAGATACAAGATACAACAACAACAACAACATTCACTTAATTATTAAACTAAAACAATAATTTCTAGCAGTATTTATAGATTACAATGTAATATACTACACCAAAACAGGAAGTATGGACTTAATTTTTTAACTACAAGAATTTATTGGATCTAAAATAACCGAAACATTAATTTCGATTATTTCTTTCAAGTCAATATTTTTTAGTTTAAAAAAATTTCCCTTACTAAATTAACTTTAATTAAAATAAAAGGCAAATCATTAAAGCTTTAAGGAGGACTGTCTCTGACTTGATTGTTGGTAGCGAGTAGATAATCCATGTAGGGAGTTACGGTTGGCAATGTCGGATAGCCGTAGAACTGGGACGCGTAATAAAAGGGCATGTGGATGGTCTCGGCCAGACCGGTCCTAAAGTCTCGTAATGCTGCAAAATGCATTGTATGTATATAGAATGTGTGTCACCAACATGCCCAGAATTTTCTGTATGTGCATAGTATTACCATGTTTTTTCATTATAAAATAACCCATTAAATAATCATATCCATAGTGATAATTCGTCAATTATCACAATGTCCCACCTTGAAATATTCTTAATCAGCCAGTGATAGTTAATGAAATTACTTATTAATTACTTGTTATAAATTACTATGAGGTCTTAAAAAAATTATAAATTCAATTTTTCAAACTTCACTTTTCATTATAGACTATGAGCTTAGGAAGGCCAGAAGTATATATAAGGTGAATAAGTAAAATTACCCTCTGAAATACGTTGCGCAGCAATCACGTGGTTGCAGTCCGAGAGTTTTAAGATGCAATATGCTAGCTCCAGGGGATGAGCCTTATATGTTTCCAGCATCGATTGCGAACTCTTTAACTTTTCACCAAAATCCCCAGAATCTGCAACCAATAGTTATTTAGCATGAACATTCAATTCTTTCAAATTGATGAGATTCTTTCAAAGATGAAAACTGCCTACAACTTCATAAATGAGAGTTTAGCCCTGTTTATTTGAAGACACGAAGGTATATTGCTCTATTGTGTAAAATGTAGTACCTTCTCCAACGAAAGCGGTGTACTGTATTTACAACTAGCTCCCTTTCTCTCTACGTTCACAAACTATGTTTGTTGGACTTTGTATCAGCTTTCACGCTGATTTTGAGTACGCATACAGTCCTAGCAAGCCAAATTAAAATTCATCATCTTAGTTTAAATGCACGTGAGACTATACACTTGCAATTTAACACAACAAAGGTTTTTCCTTAAGGACATCCATGTTAAAGTATTCGCAAGTTTCTCTTCCGGTGGTACAACACAGAAAAGTTGTCTCCAGTGTAAATGCATGACGATAGTGTTATGAGGCCCACGAAGAGGTTCTAGTTATATACTTCAGATAAAGTAAAGAGTAGTTCCTACAATAGTCTTCAGTCGTCGTTAGACTTTGTAAGCAAAATCATCTGTCCCAGTTTATTATCTATATTACAGGGGATCTGTTGTATTCACATCTATTTATTATAGCTTCTTCCCACCTGCCAAATCCTTTTTTCTTAAAATCTCTGATGATACTTTCCAGGTCTAAAGTAATATTCTAATTGTTTTTATCTCTGTATGCATTATGTATTTATATCAAGTGAATGTGACGTGTACATGATTAGTTTTAGAAAGTTTAAAATTAGTTGTAGAAATAATTTAAACATGAGTTTTTTGTACTGTACAAAAAGCTAAGTTATGAGTGAGTGAGACAACTGTAGAAAACTCAAGATACTGGAACTATGATCAAGGTAAAGTATCATCGTCCTTCCTATTTCAAACAAATTCTATAAGAAAGCAGCATTGTGGTTAAGAATGACAGTAGTACATATAATAATAAATTGTTTGTAGTATGTGGAGCTTAAAAAGTATGAAATGTACTTATTTTGAAGCAACTCACAGAATCACTGCGTTTAAAATCAATGCAATATATGAACTTATACTGGTCGGTAAAAGGAGTAAAAGTAATGCGAGCGAGGAAATGTGGTGTAGATATGCACGCCATCCGCACCGACTAAAAGAGAAGTTTGACGAGAGATGAGCAAAAAATGAAAACAAACACGAAGAAACTTCCAAGCATGAAAGAGGAATGTTTTAAATGTACATTTCCGTGTATAAACAACAGGATTTTTTTGCAGCACTTTGGTGCAAGGAGACAAGCGTTTACATATAACTTCACTCCACTACACCAACTTCATTAACAGCATCAAGTAACAATATAAATAAACTGACAATAAAAGCTTTGAGTTGTATACACAAATAATATTACTAAGGTATAATTTGAAGTCATTATTAAGCATCTCAAAAGTTGTTATAAGTTTTTTCATGCTATGATTACGAAGTCAAGAATTAAAAAGAATCAGTACGAAGTAAGCGTTGTAATAAAAAATGCTATTTTTAAATACACTGTTTTACGATGAATTGTTTACTTATTTCAACATTATAAATTCGTAATACGCTGTTATTACATTTTCCAAGTTGTATGCAAAGCACTGTAGGTATAAAATTGAATATTCAGATTTGAAAAAATCGAAGACGTTTTTGCATTTAAAAGCGACGCGATCTCCGGGATAAAAGGGATATGAGTGGAAATGCAGCACACTCGGCTTTCGGAACGACAAGTGTAATTGAAGAGAGGTGAACAAAAAATCGAATCATTTTTTCCACACTAAATACACTATACAATAGGTAATATTATGTGAAATTAATATACCGATGACTGGGTTGAGGTTAGATAGGAAGGTATGGAGCTCTGTTGAACAGGGTTGCGTTGACATAATATATGCAGGCTGGATAATAATTTGGATTACATAAGTTTATAATTTATCGAATATAAAACAAAGCATGTACTTAATTGCAAAATCAAGGCTGTTTTTAATTTAACAATTTCAATAGCCCCACACTATATCGGCAATGTGAGGAACAAGTTGAATTTATTTGCAAGGTAGGTGCACGCACATAAGTTTATAGCTTGTATGAATTAGAATTGAAACGAGTCATAAATACTTATCATGTATAATTACATACCTCAGATATGTAAATATCTGCTTTCATAGTCGGATTATAAAACCGGTGACAATGACAACATCCTGGGAGTCATAAATTGTCCACTTTAGCTAATTTTAATGTAACGCCATACTTATGAACCACCAACTTGCATTGTAATACAGTCTGAGAAACTAATTCTAAACAAGCACTTCTGTGTATAAATTGTTGTCCAAAGAGTGATGATAGAAAATGACGCTATAAGCGATACAAAAGTTAAATTGATAATTATTATTAAGACTCCACCGAGTCTCTCTCGTCTCTTCCTGCGCAATTATTTTCTTTCAGTCTCTACTGTTGCACGGTTTATTTTCAAGACAAGCAATCTTATGTAAAACGATAAAAAAAGGCTATCTATCATACGGAAGGAATCAAGCTGAATTTTTGCAAGCGTTTTGCCTTTGTCGTCCGTTTAATGACCGTTTATTACTTCTCCGACTGGCCCACTGTACATCTGATACTTCAGTATTTTTCCCTTGCAACAATAACGCTGTTTAACGACAATTTAATTTACAGACTTGGCAAAATTGCGAGAGAGACAAAAGATCAAAGACAAGGAATGTACAAAATGTACGGGGAATATTTTGTCTGCGTGACTGTGTATGATGACAATAAATCCTACATGAATTCATAATTACCCAAACGTTTTTTCGCCAGACTTTGAAATTTGAAACTTGAAACGAACCCTTAATGACTTTTGGAGAGAGAATACCCAAGTCTTTACTCTTCTACAACTTCACCACGAAGTTCTCTAACATATGAACTACAAGTGTTGTGTCAAGGTCTACATATACATAAGTGCGTACATAAATGGGAATAATAATAATAATACAAAAACGGTTGCGAGCATGGCTGAAAAATCAACTCCAAATTCTGCTGTCAGCATGTTGTGTTTATACAAAGTTAAATCCGTTCGCTTGGAGTCACGCTGATAAGAAATATGCAAGCGTTGCAGTAATGAGAGATAACTTTTTGCGATTAGACCTCTTTTACAATGTTTGCTCCTCTCGGTGCTCCAATGACTGTCACCAAGAGATTATTTAGTAATAAGTTCTTTCAATCGATGTACTACGAACAGATAAATTGTATATGGCTTATGGACTACTTAAAACTATGGCTGGTAACTAAAACCCTGATGGAAACTCCAGTTCAGTTGTATACGTAGATTCCTAAGTTTCAACTTGATAACTACAAGGAATATCTGTAAATGCACATTTATGCATACAGAGTATCCATCTATCTTGCAAGTTAATTGTCGCAGCATACAACATTGCATTAATTTAGTACCCAGAGTACTTGAGGTTACACAGCAGAGCTTTATTATACGAGCATTGAAATTATTTGAATGGGGAACAAAACTGCAGGCTTTAAGCCCATTGAGATGCTTGGCAAGAAATTATTTGAAAGACATCAATAATAAATTGCAAAAATAATACATGCTATGCGTATATGCAGCAGTTTCCTGATAACATTTTATCACACAACAACTCCATTAAAACAGACTTTCTTTGATTCATAATAATTTCAAGGAAATCGAGAAAATACTATTCTAGGAATTAGATGATTTTACAATGTTCAGAGCAATACCTAAACCTATGTACGCACATATGTACATAATGTTAATAGCGGGTGTAATGTTTTTGCAATTCTGAACAAACGTAGAGCAATACTCTTGGTGAAGTAGCAATGTTTCAGCTCCATGGATATGTACAGTATAGAAAAAATCAAAGATTATTGTTCTAATATTCTGGAATGCTACCAAAACTTTTCAAGCCACATCTACACATTGTGTAATTAACAATAAAAAATATTCTGGCATTGAGACATATAGAAGCAATATTGAGAATCAAGAATGCACTTTGAAGAACTATTGGTACTATAATATAGCGTGTATTAGGTAATATTTGTGAGGAATTCGTATTACTTGACAAAACATATAAAATTAATGGGTAATTAAACTACCCAAGGCTCGAAATAAGCACAAGATGTCAACATAAGGGAAAGGATGGATGTGGGCAGATATGAGCAACACTAATTGTTTCTTCCCATCATAAATTAAGTTTTGCAGATAGATACTATTAATTTATAATTTCAACTCTTAAATAAAACAATAAAATAAAATAATTATTAATATTCAAATTAAAGTGTAGGTGTGCCATAAAATTAAGTTTCCCATCTGTGGATAAATTTATCTTTATTTGCCAAGGTGGTATGCATAATGGTATCGTCTAACTATTATCTTTCCTTTCCCTCAATAATATTGAACTTAATAACTATAGCTCCTTATCGAGTTCGGGTAGCACGGCGAGTATCGAGTACGAGTCCGGGTTCGAGTCGAGTCCGGTCAAA
>JAQGAK010002882.1:0-17522 GCA_034696945.1 Lipothrix lubbocki
CTATACGGGAATTCCTTTATAAGAGACTGATTCTGGTGATTTTTAGCGTTCTCTTATAGCAAGAGCTCAGTGTATTTACTTCAGGGTATGCTTAACTCACCCCGGGTGGTCCATTTGATGGGTTTGATATCATTAATTTTGCCTGTTTCCTACTCGTTTCCATTGGCAAGGTCTTCAAATACTACAAATTTTTATACGAACTACAATTTGTAAAACTTGTACCTGATTATATGTAATTTATTATTATATGTAATAATAGAATATTATTTAGTAATTAAACTTTTAGTAAAAATTTAAATTTGCTTTGAAATATTTAGCTATACGTACATACAAGGATCCATATATACTATAAACTTCCTATTATATCAATTTTTGTTTATGAGCAACGAAATGAATTCGGAAAGTTTTGATTGCACATGAACAGTGCAATGTCGCATGTTCTTTTGGTGGAAGAAAGTTTTGCTCCCGCGCTGAGAGTTTCAAAATCTAAATAATATAAAGGGTCATGAAAATATGTCCATACGCAGGCAACTTTCTCCAAAAGGGGACAAACAGGCCGAAGGCACAGAATATTTTATAAATATCCTTGGGACTTTTGATTCAAAGGCAGTAAACAGTTTTGAAGGACATACCTACATAGTTTATGCTCCTTCTTAGAAAGAATTGAAAGTGGGATCAACCATTGCGGAAAAAAATAGTCTATTACAAAAGACTTGATTGCTTGAGCTGACGAAGGATGGCATTATTATTAGTAGAATGACGTCACTGCTAACTGGCGTTTTACGTATGTTTGTGGTTAACTGATTTGGCGATGATATATAAAAACACGTTTATGAAATAATCTAAATATACACCGGACTCTCCCTATAAGAGATCTCCGTACACTGGACTCTCTCTATAAGGGATCACTACAAATTAGCCCAAAAGTGCTACTATAGAGAGAGTCCCTTATATAGAATATCAAACAAAGTTGCTCCAAATATGAATTTGATTGGTTACTGCATGGTTAACAATTAAATAAAGGATTGTTACCACAGTATGGTTAATTGCAATAATTTTTCACTTTTTTTGAAACGAATCTATATTTTGAACCCTTTTAGCATTAAAATATTATCTAACGTCATTTTTCACAAACATTTGTAATTGAAATATTTGAAAATAATATCCCTGGACTTCAGAGATTTAAAATATTATGTAAATTAAAAATATTTTTAATTTTCGTATTTAAATACGACCTTAGTTACACAGTTTAATTCAATAATACGTTAATAACAATTTATTCATAATAATATTTCTAAAAAGGTATTTAAAAAGTTAAATATTAATTTAAGTTTTTGTATTATAATGAATTTTGTGTGCTCAACTCGCTTGGCTTGGTAATGTGAGAGTTTATGTAATTATAGATTTATGATAGTGATGGAAAGTGATAATAATACTGATAGTAACAACTGCCTTTACTTGTCCAACAATATACCTTTATTCCTTCAATCACTCCGTTCCACTGCCCTCTCTCAAATCCTTGCTTGTCGTTCGTCTTATTGTTTATTATTATCATCTTCATAACTATAATAATTCTAATGCTTTTACATACCCTCTAACCAAAACTGCATAATCATCACATTACTCAATTCGTTCTCTTTGCTCAATCCAATTCTAATTTTGTATAGTTTTTAACTAAATAATTTAATAAATTGCCATCAAGAATAATTCCTTGACATTCCCTCTCCTAGGACATTGTTGTCCTCAACAATAAAAAATCAAAAGATAAAATTTTGCTTTTACTTAAAAACTAAATTCTGCCCATATATTTACATGTATGTACTTACATTTTACTTAACTATAGTTTAGTTTTAACGCTTGACGTTGGTGGTGGTTATGAATTCAACCGCATGTTAACAAATCGTCTGAAAATCGTTCATAAGTTCCACGTCACCGCCTGTATTTGACAAAAGTTCTGACGACGCTACAACTTACTTCTCTCCATGTAACTAAAGTTTAAAATTTATATTTAGCAAATTTTGTCAAAATTTATGAGGAATGTCAATGTTTACATTGATGATCGCATGATTTTATCTAAACATTTCGTAATAATGCTTATTGCGTACATTCCAACGACTTGAATTCGCTTACATTGAAAGACCTGACATAAATACTAATCTTATATGTCGAGATGGACACAAAGTCCATTACACTTCCGGGGTAGGCGAATTGATCTCCTGGTCAATGTAAATTAACAATTTAGGGAAAAAACATGACAGCAAAATTAAAAATTTTCAAAGCTAAAAAATAATTGTACGTATGTACCCTTCACTCTCTTGAATAATTTTTTGTCCTCAAAAATAACAAATACAGAATTTGTGGCTTGTTGACATTGCAAATTTACAGATATTTTTTTTCAAATCAATAATACAGTAAACAAACTACAAATAAGAAACCAAAGCGTTGTTGCAAGCTGCTGTTGTTGAGCAATAATTGTCTTCTGCGGGCTGTGAACTTTAATTTTGAAAATGAACTATCGGCTGCTACTAAATTTCTCGTCAGTCTTGAAAATCGGATGAACTGCTGGATCCAAAAACACGATACGAACTCCAAAAAGCGGTAACTGTTCCATGTACGGTTGCACTAAATTAAATTCACTTAAATCCAAAAATCTTCCTCCATGGTTCCAACTGGGATGCAGCATGGCAGGCAATTAACGTCCGCATATGTATGTATCACCAGCTTCCCTCAGCGTGTGTCTCATCAGCATATGTACGGCACTAGTGTACTGGTATGTATGTATCATCCGCTACCCTCAGCTTATGTCTCATCAGCATACCAATACGAAAGATTGCAAACGAACTTGTACTAAATTGTCCTCTTCGTGGGGTAAATATGGACTTCCTTCACTTGCAGCACAGACGAATATTCAACATTTTCAATAGTAGAATAAAAAACGGACGATTCAAACTCCAAAATAATAAATTCATTTTTTGCAGGGATGGCAATTGACCTCCATCGTGATTATCCATCGAACTCCGTGCTCTGCCTACTACATATTTAGGAAAAAATAGAGATAGAAACCATAATTAAAATAAAAGTTTAATTTTCTTTCAATATAATACTCAAAAAAGGCCACAAATTAGGGGAAAGCCAGAATAAACTTATAGGTTAGAATTACTTCAAGAAAACATTTTGCACAGCCCAATAAAACTACAACACATGCGCGATTCAGTTGTGCTCGTATGTTTATAAAATCAATTTATTATTCATAAGAAGTTACTACCTTAGATTGCAGTTGGTGTTCCGTTCATGTGCCGCGACACGGTAACAGCACCCGCTGCTTTACGCCACTCGCGGCTGATCTCTATAAAAATAAGCAATTGCTTATTTTAATAAAGATCAGCCGCTTGTGGGGTTTATTGTAAAGTTGAACACTCACGGTTGCCTCACTATTATCCTTCACGAACTTTCCGAACTATAAAACTGAAATAGACTTAATTATGTTTAGAAAGCCAACACCCAATCTCTCTACCCAATCCCTCAAGCACCATGATTATAGCATCGAATATGCATGTTTTGCCGCTACCGATGTCCCCAGTTATAAAGTTGATCCCGGGAGTAAATTTTAATGTGGCATCTTCAAAAGGTCAAAATATTAAAAGTTCATTAGGTGATATACTTGGATCGCCTCAATAAGTTCAGTGACCAATAACCAATGCCTGTTTTACATACTGTTTTATTTTTCAGTAACAAATGCATTTACATGAAATTAACGATTCAATTCAATTCAACTTTATTAACGTAATGGAGCTAGGTTCGGTACAAATATTGACCGGTCTTCCCTTAGGAACACACTAAAGTTCATATTTACATTCATAAATAAAAAAATATTAAATTATATACTCAAAGATTTATAAGTAGTGTTGGCAAAATGAAAATGCCCTCGTGTTTCTGCCCGCCCTGCTGAAAATGCCCTGCCCACCAGGCAAATGCGCTAAAAATCTGCCCATGGCAGAAAATTGAAAATGCCCAATTTTTGGGCAGAAAACTAAGCATTTTGGGCAAAAATCCGGGCGTTTTTGTCATTTTCAAAATTTTCCAAAAAAATTGTATAAAAGAAAAACTATCGTGAATAAATTGGTAACAATTAGTAATAGTAATTTAAATAAAATTCTACATACGCAAAATATTTGTCGCAAATATATTCAGAAAAATATTCAAAAATAACCAAAATATTCTAACAATTGGCCTGAAATCTTGAAAATGCCCGAAAGTTTGCCCGATTTCCTGCTTGAAAATGCCTAAAATGCCAATGCCCAAAAAGCCATTATGCCCTCAATTAGCCCTCAACTGAAAATGCCCAAAATGCCGTGGCATTTTGGGCAGGCGAGATGCCCAAAATGCCTTGGCATTTTCGGATTGATAACACTATTTATAAGAACTAGATTTGAGGGCAATATTAAATTACAGTTCTAGAACATAAAACTGTTTTGAACTTACAGATTTTTTTTTAAATCCACGTACTAATTATATTTTTAAAATCCCCGTAACTTTGTGTTATTTTGCTTCCGTTGGTATACAGTTCCAGATTTTTGCTGAATAATAAAATACTGATTTACGAAACAAGGAAGTTCTATGTTTTGGGAGATCAAGATTATTAGTTCTTGATTATATAGAGAAGCGATATTGTTTTAATATCTTTAATGTGTTTGAATCGTATTCCTTTAAAAACAAATAATAGAGTGTAATATTCCAATCTTTCCGATGTTAAAAAATGTTTTATTTTTTCTATTATTTCTGATAATCTTGTATATTAAAACTTATTCCTAGTTTTAATCTGTGAATTTTATTACGTAATTGTGGATAGTAAAATGAAATTACCAAATTATTTATTTTAGTTTGTTATGTATCTATGTGATATTTAGAGAGAAATCCCCAAATTGGTAGGCAATAATCTATTACTGAAAGGACAAATGCATTTGTTTATATTCAGAATTTTTAGTTTTTTATGAATCTTTTAATAAACAAAGACAACCTATATAGATGAAGCAGTTTTCGAACACACTTGAAATGGGCGTTAAACGTCAGGTTATTATCATTATCAAATATAATAATAAATATTTATATTCTGTTACTAATTCAGTTTCTGTATTATTACAATTAAAACTTAACAACATTAAAACTTTTATAAAATTAAAAAATAATGATTTGCTGTTTAAAGTTTCATGATGATTGTTTTAGTTTTTAAAAAAACTTTGATGCTTTATGTTCAAAAATCACTATTTTCAGCAAAAACAATACTGTCCCATCCGTTATCTTGCCCTGAAGATGTACACAGTTAGTGCACGAAACCTTTGCTTATAAACTTCGATTCAAAATTAAAAACCACTTATTCCATTTAATCCGCAAAAAATGCTTAATAATGTATTAGTACATTCTAATGGGGGAATGGGCTTTAGAATTTTACTTCTAGATTTGTGGAATATCATATACATACTGAGTTTTTTCAAAATTTATTTCTTATTTTATTTCTCTGCATCCATTATTTAGACTATTTTATGTATAGAAAAGATCTGTGGTAAGCTTATCTATGTTGTGATTGCTTTAATAAACCACAAGGTCGTCAGCGAATAATTTATCCCTCGCTGAACCAATCTGTGTACAAACGGATTTTTGCAGTTTTTGCTAGATAACGTTAACAATTACTGGTCGATTTTAAACTTGTGTATATGTAAAATGATCGCCAATAAAAGATACTCCATCAAAATCAGTCGGTTAACAACGGAGGTAAAAATTTTCGAAAATCTAGTACAATCCTTTTTCTGGCGACTTTTTGGCCTTCTGTGGAAACGACAAATTTGGTCTGAATATATCCAAAATGTTTTGTTTAGAATTTGATTTCCAATCTAACAGCGCCGGTTTCGTCCAGATCGGATACAAATTGAGCAAGTTATGGCTGGTCAAAGTTTTGAGATTGGGCCTCCCGCAACAAATTAATTTCGCCAGTTGAAAAAAGTGCTTTTCCAAAAAGTGAAAAAACGTCAATTAGTGGCGTTTTAGATCATTTTGCGCTAAATCAAAAACTTGCAAAAAAAATCAAATTTCGCCAAACTTCGCTTGGCTGCATTCGCCAATGATATCAGCCTTATCCAAAAACGGTCATTATTGCCAAATTCTTGTAGAGCAGACATAATTTAGACGGTTTGGTGAAATTTAGCCATGTGCGTTGCATGTAACGCGTATAATGTGCAAAAAACTGAAAAACAGCCAAATTTTGGGCTTGGTTTGGGGAGTGTTGAATAATGCATCTCCAAGTGATAGGCCGACATCATTGTAGTAAAGTGAAAAAGTAAGGGAGATAAGATACTCCCTTGCGGGCAGCCTCGGTAAAGGGGGTATGAATTGGAAATATGGTTATTAACTTTTATTTTGTAAGAACGTCCTGTATAATAAGCGCATAAATATTTAATTATTATTGGATCTATATTTAAATTTTTAAGCTTATTTAATAAAATAAGAGGACAAATAGAATCGAACGCTTTTCGTAAATCTACGAATACTGCTTCTACATACTTTCCAGGTTGATCTAAATTATGTAATAAATCATGTGCAAAAGGTGTAGCAGCAGTCATACCTGAATAATAATACGGAAACCATGTTGATTTTTACATAATATGTTTTTTGATTAAACTTGGGAATAGAATCTTTGGAAAACAATTTTTTCGAATATTTTGTTCAAAAGAGGAAGAACTGATATAGGACGATAATTTTTAGCTTTTAATTTGCTGCCCTTGTTTTCGTATATAGGCGTTATAAAAGCGCATTTAAAGCTTGATGTAATTTCCCCTTTAAAGAGGAAAGTCCAAAAATTTGAAATCGCCAAATTTTCAGTGCGGACAATTTTTTTTGAACATTAAGGATCAATTTCGACCCATTTTTGCAATTTGTGTTGAAGTAAATCCATATTTTTCATTTTTGGCTAACATGTGCTTAACCCTCCCCAAACCAAGCCCAAAATGTGGCTGTTTTTTCAGTTTTTTGCTTATTACACGCGCTATATGCAACGCAGATGGCTGAATTTCATCAAATGGGCTATGATTTTTCTGCTTTACAAGAATTTGGCAAAAATGGCCGTTTTTGGATTTAGCCGGTATCCCTGGCGAATGTGGCCAAACGAATTTCGGCAAAATTTAAATTTTTTTTGCAATTTTTTAATTTTTCGAGACACGCTCTAAAACGTCACAAAGTGGCGTGTTCTTCACTTTTTGAAAAAGTACTTTTTTTAACTGGCGAAATAAGTTTGTCGCAGAAGGCCCAATCTCCTAACTTTGACCAGCTATAACTTGCTCAATTTTTATCTGATCTGGACACAACCGGCGCCATTTGATTGGAAATCGAATTCTGAACAAAACACAAATTTGAATATATTGAGACAAAATTTGGTTAAAAAGTCGCAAAAAAATGATTGTACTAGATATTTGAAATTTTTTATCTTCGTTGTTTATTAACCGATTTTGATGGAGTATCTTTAAAAAGACGCAGCAAGACGAGGCGATCATTTTACATATACAAAAGTTTAGAATCGACTAGTAATTGTTAACGTTATCCAGCAAAAACTGCAAAAATCCGTTTGTACACAGCTTGGTTCTTTGAGAGTTAATATGGTTTACGTGGATAAAATATAAAGGAATAAAATATGTAGTATTTCTCTCCTAAATTCAATGTATTTGAAATATTTACGACTATTCTGGTTTCCATGATTTATTATAATCAGTTTTCCAATTACGCATTTTCATTAAATTTTTAATGATTTTAGAAATTAAAGTTCAATTCAGAAAATGTGAATGCTTTGAACAAACTGGTATAAATGTTGATAGTATGAACAAAATCTCACCATAGATATGATTTTCACGCCACGCGCACTCTCCGATTAGAACTCGGGCTGGCAGAAGTAGGAGACGGAATCGTTTAAGCGGCAGGATTTGTACCTTAAATCTGGAATTAAAAATTAAAAATATGTATTTATTGAATATACAATAATTTTATTTGATTTTTTGTGCTTAAAATAATTGAAATGAATTAATTTAGAGCGCTTAAATTGCTAATAATAAATGGTTTTCAATAATTTAATAAATAAAATTCTGATATTTTTCTTGTTTTTCTGAATTTTGTTGTTCCAGTTTATTTGGTTTTAAATTATATTTTCGTATTTAAAAAACTAATTAAATTGGCTAATTGTAGTAAATTTTTGATTCTCAGGTTGGCAATTTTGTTGTGTATTTATTTTAAATTAAAAAAATGTCCATATTAAACAATGTCAATAAGTATTGGTGTCTACCAGAGCTGTTCTCAAGTTCAAGTAAAACTTGACAGTGAACTTGACAAGTTCAAGTCCAGGTCAAGTCGGTTCGATGTTTATTTTGAACTTGACCCTGTAACGTCAAGTTCAGGTTAAGGCTGAATTTTTACTTGGCTTTCAAGTTAATGGTCAGGTCCTCAAGTAAAACCTGATGGTCAAGTTTGGATCGAGCAACAGCATTAACTTGACCATGAACTTGACTTTTCAAGTTGTTACAAATGATACTAAAAACCATAAAGAAAACGACTCGTGACTATAGTTTTTGATTGTTCCTTATAATTTCTACCTTTTAACCAGCACCAAAAAATTTTAAACATTCAAGATCGTAGACAGTACATATGTGCAAATTGTTGTTTGGTTTTGTTATCACAAGAAAGTATTAAATAAAAGAAAGTAACGTATACATTAGAAGTTAAGAGTATTCAACGTGCATATTTATATTTTAAAAAGACAAAAGCACACATGTATGTTAAATAAATGAATTGAAGGATTAGTGGAAAATATTGTATTGCTCTTTTATTGTAATTAATCAATTTTAGAGTTATTTACTTTTATTCAATAATTTCGATCTTTGTAATATTGATGTTATTTTATTTAAATTCGAAGTTTGGGTCGTGTTCATTCTTTTTCTAGTGTTTGCAAAATGGAGATTGATTTTTAATGCTCAGCTACTGAAAATATCTGTCAAGCATTTGAACTGGACCAAAACGTTATGTGTGTTAAGGCAGAAATTAGAAGGTGGAAGGCAGAAGGCAGAAATCGTAAGGCAGAAGTTAGAAGGCAGAAGGCAAAAAATCGCACGACCCTAAAATTAGCAAAGTTTAAGTCCGGTTCGTCGTTTGAACCGAACTTGAGAATAGCTCTGGTGAGAGGGAAGAGGAGGAGGGGATCTATGGATGAGGATGAGAAAGTTTTTTTAAGGAGATGAACTGGTGGTAAGTGATGTGAATGTGTATGTACATAGTAATAAAGCGAGGAGAAGATCAAGGATTGAAGGATAAAAGTCCGTGTGTGTGCGGCAAAATGCAATTTGGCTGGAAGAGCCAAAATACAGAGTAAAAATTGTGAAAAAAAACCGTCAAAAGGCTAAAAACTGCTAAATATAGGCCAAATAAATAGAAAATGGAGATGAAGATTAAAGTCGCGAATTAGCGCAAAAAAAATCGCTCAGTGAAATTATATCGAAATATTCGTGCTAAAAGGCGCGAAATGCTCCTAGCCCTACCTATTAGTTGATGAAACTTAAAGAATTCAGATTCATAAAAATAACCGTACGGTTTAGGCAAAACAATCCAGGATTAGATGCAACCATCCGTACAGAGCATATTTTAACATGTTTAGTGGTGGAATTTTTCCCCGCAGCCCAAAAAATTCCCGTATGCTTTTTTGCTACCCTTAGCCGTTTTCTATCCCCGCACTTTTTGCCCTTTTATTGTTGGAAATTACAGTCGTGCCGAATGCAATGTGAGCAAATAGGGGCAGCGGGGCAGGACTTTACAAGACTTATGATCTCGAAGAAGAATTTAAAACATGAATGTGCATTTACATTTATTAGTAGCGTAAGGTTAAAGAATCGCGTTAAAATTATTACATGGGGCTGTCGTTGCATTAATTTTCTTTTGAGTTTTTGCAAAAAATTGCCTAAATGACAGCATTTTTCTCGCGTGCCTTCGTTTTCCCCGTATTCGCAATTTTTATTAACAATAATTCTCTCATTGTTTCCTAACTTTGGTTAATGTATAATTCATGTGTAGAATAATTAATGGTATGCTGGCATTTTGGATATTTTCCAAAAAAGACCCGGCAAAAGTTTGAGCATTGTTAAGATTTCGCGCCATTGTAGATCAATTTGGATAATTTTTCAAAGTGTTATGGGACTATTTGAGAAAAAACGTACACATTTTGTATTGACAATCAAATGTTTTAGCCAAACGCTTCCAATTTCTCCACGACAGGTGGTATGTAATGCCATTTTAATTAGTCGTGAATCTTTTATTTGGAAAATTGCCCACAATGCCCGGAGAACTTGGCAGAATTTGGCATTTCTAATTTTCCTCAATTGGGCGGACTTTTTAGCCATTTGCCCATTGGGCAGGGCAATTTCAGCCTAACGGCCAGAAACACCAGATTTTCATTTTGCCAACACTGTGTAATAATGGAGCTAAAATTGAGCGATCATGTATTTTTGCATATATTTCGTCAAATTTGTTTACCCCATTGGACGAATTGTAGCAAACTAAAGTGGGTCAGTAGTTTATTTTAAGATTTTAAAGTATTTAATTTAATTGTATTTATTATACAGGTTGCCCAAAAACCTAATCTAGAGAACATTTTTGAAACCTGCCAAATACTTTGGGTTTGTTTTTACTTTAGGCTTCGAGTTTTTGCACTTCTCGACGGATTTTAACAATACATAAACAATAACATTCTCTACCAGAATATCTATTTTATTCATTACTAAATCTGCGAATCCTAATCAAACGCCTCGCGTATGCAAAAATTTCTTCAACAAGGATTCTTCTTGCTTGCGCTGCCACAAAGATTTCCCAAGCCTTAAAAATAAACAAAACTATGATTCTGTTTATTGTAAACGATTGTGTGACCCCTGGCGCTGATCATTACGCACACCGTACAAAATGTGCCCCTTTTCTCTGAAAATGTGCCCTTTTCCCCAAAATTTCCCCCTATTGTAAAAGTCCCAAAATAGGCTCTGCTTCAATCACAAATTATGAACTGGCTACCAAATTAAAGATTTCTCACCAGGAGATTCGAGAAGACGTCCTCCCACATGTTTAATTGTTTCGGCTCCTTAGTTAGCTACTTGTTGACCTGACAGTGTAGAAAAATAAAACATGAGTAACTATATGTGGTAAATAATTGAAATCAAATTAACAATATTTTTAATACATAACTATTAGAGCTGGAAAATCGCAAAAAACAATAAATATCCATATTAAAGAATCCAGCTGGCCAAATTGGTATATGTATTCGACATTCGGACATCTCAAAATCCAACAAATGAAATATAAAAGTCGCAAAAAAAAGCCGAAAGCGCTTAGAATTGTGTACAAACGCGAAATATACAAAATTTCCATTAAAACTGCAAACTTTGCCATCCATCTACTTTTCTCGAAATTTGATACACAAAAACGTCAATTCTGTTAAAAAAACTGCTTGAATGATTTTCATCTCATTTTGGCTTTAAAAGCTGCTGAAATTGTAAAAAACTTAGCGCGAAAAAGTTGACATCGTTTTGCGAAAACTTGCGGCTAAAAACGCGCAATAGCCCCAGCCCTAATAATTATAAACACAATATATTATTATTAACTTGATTTAAACACATTTCATATAATTTTTACATTTGGATTTAATTCAATTGGACTTTGACTCCTCCGTGCCTTTGGATCTTTCACGTGTAACGGTCTTTCCATTTTTGAAGTTGTCTATTGTGAAAATTAATAAATTTATATTATAACATGAAATTGTTAGTAGTTACAAAATTTCTGTTGAGGACAAAATAAAGAGAATGTCATTTTGGCTATTAGGATTTTGGACATTTTCCAGCAGAAAATGGGACCAAATAATGGGCATTTTCAAGATTTTAGGCCAATTTGTGGAACATTTATATTAATTTGACAAGATTCTTCTGAATGTATTTGCGGCAAAATCTGCATATGACGCAATGAATTTTAAATGTTATACCCATTTGCTACAGATCAAATGATCAAAGTTTTACTTTTAGATCATTTTATTTATTTGCGGAATTTTTGAAATAATTAAATGCCCGGATATTGGAGTAGGTACAAGATTATATTTACTAGGCTTTATATATATAATTCATTATTCTGAAATATGTTGACACTTCACGACTAAGACTTTCAGCATAGAAAGGGATTCGTTTGAAGTCTAAGTTAGAGTAATTTGATAAAATATATGTCGGAGGTCACAACACAACTGAACATATATGACGCCAAAGCAGTGAAAAAATCGAATTGACGCACAGCAGCAGAAGGGGCCTACAACTTTCATGTATGTACATCGCGGTTAAAATTATACGAATTCCTGCTCTATGGCTTTTGTACATACGTCAAACCACGTATTATTCGTCTGTTAAGATGCAGAAACACCGCAGTGAACCAGCCTGAATGAACCAGGACATATGTTTTTAATTATAAATACCAGGTTGTCCTCTAAAAGAACGAAGGCCATAGAGCGGGAATTCGTATAGTTTTATCCGTGATATACATACATGACAGGTGTAGGTTCCTTCTCCTATAGTGAGCGTCAATTCGAATTTTCAACTTTGGCGTCATATATGTACAGTTGTGTTGTGACATCCGATATATTTGATCAAATTACTCGAATTTAGACTTCAAACGAATCCGTTTCAATGCTGAAGGTCTTTGTCGTGAAGTGTCAACATATTGCAGATTATTGGATTATATATATAAAAACTATTAAATATAATCTTGTCCCTATTCCAATACATAGTTCAGATTTATTCTAATCCCTTGAATTTCTTATACTATGGACGATTTCCGTGTGAGGGAACAGTGGGATCGAAAGAAGACGTAAAATTTTATTACCAGTTATAAAATTTGACACTCCATCTGAAGACATGCAAACCGGAGTTAAAATATAACCAGAGCTGGTTAAAATAAATGGTATTTTAAAAGCATGCATTTCAAATTCGTATTCAAAATACAGGTTTGTAGTTTTTATTGTGCCTCGCCTATATTTTTGAAAAGTAGTATTCGGATTTTGTATATTGCTTCATGAGGAATACAAAATGTATTTTGTACTTTGTATTCTCTATTTGACCAAAGTAGAACTAATACATATTTTTAAATTACATGTCAAATTAATTCAAAACCAGCTATGCACGTATTTTTAATCATACGTTAAAAATGGCAGGACGAAAGTGGCTTTTGAAATTTTTTAAGGACGGCGTGAGGGCCCCTGATAAAATGACCTTTGTCCATACGTCTGGTGACAGGAGATCTCAAGAACGCATGGAATGATTGCCACCAAATTCTGTACATTTGTTTTTAGGGTCACTAGTGAGGCTAGTATTGACATTTCGCAAAATGGGTTTATTAGTTTTTGGAAGTTTTTTCCTTTTTTGCAAATGCTACGATAACTCGTGAACAAACGAGCCTATTTTAACTAACTTTTTTAGACTTGTTCTTAGGGTCACTAGTGACGTCGCTAAAAAAACTTAGTAAAAATCGTTTAAATATAGGTTTTTCAACAAAAATGTCGAAATTTTAAAAATATAAATTTTATGCTCAATTCTAGGCAATGTACTTCTTCTGCCACGGCCCACTTCAAATTTTTCTTAAGGTAATTGGCAATTGTTCTTATCTCGTTGCGGCGCGTATTCCTCAGTAGCTCTCCTTTCTCGCAGTTACCAATAACGTGTGGAAGGGTTTCTTTCTTAACACAGGTAATAAAATTTAAAAAAATAGTCGCAATTCTAAATTCTGAGCTAATACAGAGATTTCATTTAAACTCGCTCATATTGCCGGGTTCAATATCAAAGATTTGAAATCGGTTTACGTCAATGCGTTTTTTTAGAAATACTAAATTTACAGCTTTGACTGAATTGAACTAAATGAATACCCCTACCAACATTTTGTTACTGGGGGCTAACAGTCGCATTTTTTCTACCTGACGTTCTATATATGAATGAAAATTATGTGTGAAATTTTTACTAATTTTAAAGCGTCGGAACATTATAGATAGATTAATTAGCGATGTTAAATTGTCTTTTTTTCACAAAGCAGCATACAAACCGTGCTGGAAAATTCAAGGGTGTGGAATGAAGATTCCGACTGACTTTCGGGCCTTGAGAGGAAAAATCCAACACTCCGTTCGGACTTAATGAGTAAATAGAGATTTTTTAATGTTGTGAAAGCAGAGAGTTTGTTTTTACAAGGTCATGAAAAGTTGTTGGGCAGGAAAATGTAAAAATGTGAACAAGTTTTAAATGAAAATAAGGGATCGCCACACTATACAAAATAATTACCAATAATTTTGGTAGGGGAGTAAATGGTCTCGGTTTGGCCAAAACTTTTAAAAACTGATAATATAATATATATTAGCACATTATTGATAAATGCGAAGCTTAATTGTATAAAATGCATAATATTACATCACTTAATGTATACAAAATCAAAATAATAGAAAAAATGTCCAAAATTCCAATAGCCGTAAGCCAAAATGACCTTCTCTTTATGTTGTCCTCAACTGAAATTTTGTATCTACTAACAATTTCATTTTATAATATAAATTTATTAATTTTTAGAATAGACAACTGCAAAAATGGAAAAACACGTGAAAAATCCATAGGCACGGAGGAGTCAAAGTCCAAAGAAATTAAATCCAAATGTATGAATTATATAAAAATGTGTTTGAATTAAGTCGGTAATTAATATATCGTGTTTATAATCATTAGGACTGTACCATTTCATGTTTTATAGTCTCATATTTTTGCAAAAGCGATGTCAACCTTAGTGCGGTTTTCGCGAACTTTTCATTCATTTCTTCAACAATTTTCGCTTTTCATCTACAATTTTCTATTTATTCTGGCTGTATGTATTATGCGGTTTTTGAACATCTTTTCAATAGTATAATCACTGAGTTTATTCTAGGTTTTTTACAATTTCAGCAGCTCTTCGGGCCAAAATGAGATGCAAATCATTCTGCTTTTTGGACAGAATTGACGTTTTTGTGCAACAAATTTCGACAAAATTAGATGGATTGCAAAGTTGCAATGTTGGTTTTACTAAGTTTATAATATGAGAAGGTTTTTTGAATATTGAATTTTTTTTCTCTTGTTTTTCCAAATTTCCCAGCCTTAAAAATTACACAATATTTTTTTTTATTCAAATTCAATTTTTTACTACGGATCGTTACTCAATTTGTAATTTTCTACAGTTTCAGGTCAACATGATGACTGAGGAGCCAGAACTAGTAAAGGGTCGGGAAGACGTCTTCTCGAATCTCCTTGTGAGAAATCTTTAATTTAGTAGCCATTTCATAATTTTTGATTGAAACCATTGTCCTTCCCATATATAAACGATCGTTGTGTTTGTCCTACATATTGCAGATTCTGAAGAAAATCTTGAACAACTTGGAACAAAATGATTTATTGCAAACTTCGTTGGTCAATAAGCACTGGAATTTGTGGTCGAGAGAAGTGTTGCGAGACACGCGGTGTGTCGCCTTAATCCGGGGAAAACACTCTTGTCAAAAGCTTTTGGAATTTAATCAACTTCTAGGCAACTCCTCTAACATCCCATATAATGGATTGGAAATGGACTGGTGTAGAAATCACAACCTAAGTGACGTTCTTCAAAACTCCGAAAACTCATGTATACCTGAATTAATTGGTCACATCCTGAGCAAAATCAAAGTCAAGTTGTTTAACGTTGAGGTATGGAAGGTCGACCCAGTTTGCATTGGATTCAAATGCATGAATGAAATCTTCAAGCAGGCTGCCCCATCAATACAAGATTTACGGATACTTTATTACGATTTTAATTTCTATAAAGGGGGAGGTAAATGGAGTACATTCTTGAAGATTGAGCCTGGTGGTAAACTGTCCTTGCCCAACGTTCGTCGTTTGGAATTCCGAGATTTTGGTGCCACACACATCCGATCATTACAAGAATTGCTGGATGCGTCACCTAATTTACAGAAATTGTACAGTTGCATTGCGTATGACCAGCTGGACATGATTTTTGAGCGGGATTTAATTGGAGTAGTGAAGCAATTTCAGTATCAGCCTAAATCAAAAGTACCCGAGAGTTTTGACTTGCCCTATAAATTTGCTTTAGCAAGTCCTAAATTAGATTCCCTGCGCATATCAACACCCCGCTCCGGTTGCCACATGCGCAACGACGATGGCGGAAAACTCAATCAGAACATCGTGGGGAAGGTGACCACCACTTTTGAAACGCTTCTCAGGAGCAGTCAACGGTCCCTCACTCAACTGTTCATCTACATCGGGGATTTAATATGGCTGGACGAACAGGTGGATTTCCCAGCTCTGCCCAGACTGGAGCATTTGTGTGTGGAAGTTCCCTGCCATGATTACGGATGGCTGCGAAAGATTCATTTAAACAAATTAGCCCCAAATTTAACAAGTTTTTCCTGGAGACAGGCCACTCTACCGGCGGACAATTTATACATTCCTAATGGCGAAAATTATTTGGATTCACACACCATGGATTTTGTTTGTGAGACTGTAACGACACTGGAGTTAGAAGGTTCGGAGCTAGCAAAGCAGATTCAAATTTTCAAAAGGATGTTTCCCAACATCAGGAAGTTGTTCTTCCCTCCCTGCCGTCCATATCGATCTGAATATTGTGCCGTTCACCAAACCGCTCTTACACCAGAATTTTGGACTGCATGGGAGTCCCTGGAGGTTCTGGAAATCAATTTACCTATGGAAAAAAATCTTGATCATATATTCCTGGGGATTTCTCGAAAAGAATACTTGCGCTTAAAAAGCTACGTGACGGATTACGGGTCCTTACAGCTGGTTCCATCTAGTCCTGGGTTGCTTTGCCTAAAGCGTACGGTTAATCTTTTGGATCCGTCTTTAAGTTGTAGTAGCTAAAGGTTTGCATTTGTCACAAAAAGTCCTTTTTATAGGCTGGCATTTATGGCAATAATGGCATTAATAGCATTTGACATATTGGCAAATATTATTTTAACAAAATCCAGTGTCGATATTACCCTTTGCGCCCGGAATTTTATCTATGCACTGAATGTTTCACAACATTTTGATAGCATATTATTGTATATAGAGAATATAATTGTCTGAACATAGAAACATTTTTAGATCTTGGGTCTGACAACAAGTGACACATTCATAATTTATTTTGAACTTTAGTTTAATGAACAAAACTTTTCCACTTCACTTTTTCAAAATTATCAACGGATTCCAACAATTGTTTGCTCCATTTGCAAACACATTCTATATACCAGAATACAATTTAAGGGGAAAAAATTACAAAACAAAAATTAAATTATTCAATATAAAATACATAATAATAATTTTTAAAAGAAGTATAGAATTTTCTAAAGCACAAAGGCCAACGAAGTTACTTTAAAAAATCCCTACTTATTGCTGAATTTCTAAAAATCCTGATTGAAGAAAAAAATCCATAAT
>JAQGAK010002883.1:0-17521 GCA_034696945.1 Lipothrix lubbocki
TTATGTTGCTAAGCTAGAAAAAAGTCATCGGATTTAACCAAATTGGATATTAATGTAAAGTTGTACGCTGCTGCATTGCAATAATACTTCGGATTAGACCGGATGTCACTAACCATCGCCCTCACGGCGATGGCTTTATTTGCTAGTTACTAATATAATCTATCCACTTTAACTGGTTTTTGTTTGTTTTTAGATACGTCATGTAGAAGACCATAGGTTACCAACTGTAATTCAGACAATAACTAGTCAAGTCTACGTACCTTTTGGGGATGCCCTCCTTGAATTAAACGATACCTGTATTGGATTTGAAATTTGCGAAGAACTGTGGGCGCCAACGAGCTCACACATTGAACAAAGTCTTGCTGGAGCTGAGATTATAATAAATGGGTCTGGATCTCATACGGAAATTCGAAAGGCATCTTATGCACTTGAACTTATCAAAAGCGCTAGTGCCAAATGTGGCATTGCTTACATTTTCTCGAATTTAAGAGGTTGCGACGGGGAGCGAGTTTACCTCAATGGGTGCTCTAGTATTGTACTCAACGGTGGTGTACTGATGTTGGGAGAACAGTATTCATTGATGGACGTAGTAAGTACTCTTTGCTAAAAATTGAGTAGGTAGTAGAGGACATGAACATGTGACGATAAATTGTTCACCAAAACTTGTATCATATACTAAAGTTTTCCGGGATTTGGTTATTTTATTTTTATATTAGGAAGTTCTAACAGCTGTCATTAATTTGGATGAAATCCGTTCGTATAAAAATGGCATCAGAAGCAGAACCGTCATTGCAGCCAGTACACCATCATATCCTAGTGTGCGTGCCGATTGGAATTTGAGTAATGGTCGTCGTGTAAAGCCAACTTTACCGCTTGCAAAGGTTGAATTTATATGCCCAGAAGAAGAAATTGCTCGAGGTCCAGCTCTCTGGATGTGGGACTATTTACGGAGGTCAGGTGCTTCCGGATTTTTTCTTCCACTGAGTGGAGGAGTGGATTCTTCAAGCGTCGCAATAATTGTTTACTCAATGTGTGATTTGATCATCAAATATTTAATGCATAATCCAGATGATCAAGTACTTCAAGACGTGAGAAAAGTAAGGCAACCTTTCGCGTAATTGTCCTAATAGCTTGACAACATTTTTTATAATAGTCCAAATATGTAATAAATTCGCGTATAATAATAGTACTAATAATAAATGTAATCTGTATAGATAAATAATAGTACTTTAAATTTTTTTATATAGGTTGTCCGAAATCCGCAGTATTATCCAAGGGATGCAGCCAGTCTATGTGGACAAATTCTGACCACATGCTACATGGGAAGTGAAAATTCATCAGAGGAAACGAAATTACGAGCAGATAACTTAGCCAAAGCGATTGGAAGGTATTAATAAAAATTTAACGGAAGTCAGACTGTTGGTAGCGTTGAAATTTAAGATTACTTGTATTTATTCATTTATATATCTACTTTGTGAATGCAGCAATCACCTGGTTATTAATATTTCATCCGCAACAAAAGCATTCGTAGATGAATTATCCAAGTGCTTTGGTGGGAAAACGCCAAGTTTTCAAGGTCAAAGAGTGGAAAATTTAGCCCTTCAAAACGTGCAGGCACGTACCCGAATGGTTTACGCGTACTTATTTGCCCAGCTTGTGCCCTGGAACCAACAGAGAAATGGGTATGTATGCTGATTCTATTTAGATGAATCATTTTTATCTCATTTGGTCGACTTGTTTGATATTTTTATGTTTTGTTTTTATTGCAGTTTTCTCTTAACCGTTGGTACTGCTAATGTAGATGAAGCTATTCGTGGTTATTTTACTAAATATGATTGTTCCGCTGCTGATCTGAACCCAATCGGCGGAATTTCTAAAACCGATTTGAAAAGCTTCATACTTTATGCTGAAGAAAAGTAAGAGAGATGTGTTTTATATTATGAAATAAATGACAATATTATCCTCTACCTTTACCGGTAGCATCATTTCGTTGTTGCATCATTCAAGGTTCAAGCTGGAAGCCGTACGAGAAATAGTTGAGGCTCCGCCAACTGCAGAACTGCAGCCACTTGAATCTATGCAGACGGATGAACGAGATATGGGAATGACCTACGATGAGTTGTCATGCTTTGGAAAATTAAGAAAACCAAAAGCTTGTGGTCCTTTCTCTATGGTAGCACAGTTACTGCAGATCTGGAAGGGTCAGCATACGCCAGAAGAGATAGCCAGAAAAGTTAAACACTTCTACGTTTCGTATGCAATGAATAGGTAACTACCTATTTTTCAATTTTTATGGTTGACATGTTACCTATTAATCAAACAATCTTTACTTGTAATGATTATATGTTTGTACATATAGACACAAAATGAGCATCCTCACTCCAGCTTGTCACATGGAAAACTATAGTCCCGAAGATCATCGTTATGACCTGCGTCCACTTTTTTACCCCACTGACTTTACGTGGCAGTTCAAGAAAATAGATGAACTGGTAAGTAAGAAGTTGCAAAATTAATGACATCTATTTTCTCCTACACTAATGTCACATTCGCTGAGTCAACCTATTAAATAATGACCACCAAGGCAAAAAATATGCTACAACTAATTTATATTTACTTATGTTTTCCAGGTTGAAAGTGAAGTTGACTAGTCACGTCCTCCACACAAACCCTTGAAGCTGTCAGCTCCAAAGAAAATTATTCCACGTCAACTTCTAGATCACTATATATTTAACGCATAAACAACAAATATTATTAGCATTACGCTGGCTGACTGTAGTGGCAGTATCAGTACAATATTTACCGTCTCTTCTAGTAGCGAGAATATGTGAGTTTCTGGCCAAGAATAAAACGTTAAAAGTAACAAACATGTGCATAAGCGTTATTACTGCTTATAAAATAATAATCACGGTTTGCATTATAAAATCTCCAAGGTACAAACAACAAATAATTGTAAACACATAAAATATCTATTATGTCATAACATTTTTCCTTATACCTTACCTATAAATACATATATGTACAAATACAAAAATGCATTTTGGCTTCCATACCTCCCAAGTATGTACATCCAGCACTTTGAATCATAAAATACACTTTAAATTGAAGCTCTTGAAACGTTTGGCTTCCAGCATCTCTATCTCTATACTCTCTAGTACCATATTATAACTAAACTATAGCAGAGCATATACATATAACCTCCTATAAATATTATGTTTTTTTAAAGTATGTACCCCACATGTTTACATTTACATTTCCGTCAACATCATATGTGCACTGTGAAGTGAAGTTTGCACTTTTCCTAATGTTTTTATGACAAACCTTTTCACATGAAGCATGAGAGCTGATATACTTGTTTACGCATAGCATCTTGCAAAAGAAGAAATCGATTCGTCGCTCGTTGTTGTATAATCGCATGTCACAACATGTATAGAGAGGAGACTAGACGATAAAGGATCATGGTGCAGCTATATAGAGGCAGAGAGGCTGTAAAAAGGAAGCATGTTAATACAATAATCATTAAAGGTCTAATGAGTTACAAGAAGATATGGTAGGGTGTTAATTTGAAGTAGTTGACATCAGTTTCATTCATGTGTAATATATTGTAGAGTATCAATGTATTGAGCATATATTACATGAAGGAAACAACAAACAACAACAACTCAAAGAAGAAAAGGAATCATGCCATAATCATAACATCACATACGCAAAGGAAGGCAAAGTATAAGTAAAGCAAAACAAGCCATAGTATAAGTAAAGCAAAACAAGGCAAAGTATACGTAATGCAAAACAAGGCAAAGTAAGTAATGCAAGGCAAAGTAAGTAATGCAAAGCAAGGTAAAGTAAGTTAAGCAAAGCAAGGCATTGTCAAGCAAAACCAAAGCAAGGCAAAGTAAGTAAAGCAAAGCAAGGCATTGTCAAGCAAAAGCAAAGCAAGCCCAAGCACAGCGCAAAGCAAAAGCAGAGATGGACAAAAGCTCATGTGTAACTATACATGGGAACTACATGGGTGGCACAAGAGTACAAGATCACCCCTAAGTGCTAAAGACTGCGAGCGGAACAGGTGAGATGCTGATAGGAGGAGAACAATATTTTTTTAGACTGGAGATGTATCCAAAGAGAGTGTAGCCAGCGAAAAAGCACTGAAAAAAAGGAGAGCGTGAATGAAGAAGAGACTCTCATCGCTCGCTCCGCTCGTTCATAAAATACACAGAAATTAAAGCTGATTCCCCATACAAATCCCACTATTATTAAACCCAAACATCCAGGAATCCCCATCCCAATCCAATATCCATTTAGGATTTAATAACAATTTGTTATTATATTCTACATAGTTTACTAACCCCCTCCGGTCTAGTAAATTCAATAAATAATTGTGAGAAATGTATTCAAATCCAGACTGTCATCCTTTCCATTTCCACGACGGAACGGATTGATGAACATTATTTTATTTTTCTGAAACATTATATTTTAAATATATAGTGTTTTTTATATATTATTAATTATTATTATCATTCTTACTACTATCAATATTATTGTTACTATATTAATTTTAGTGCTTTTAAGTATATTTGCTTCGGAATACATTCTGATTATTTAGGTATTCTTATACAAACATAAGAATTTATTGTTGTGTGTATTATTATATTTATACACTTGAATATTATCTATAACTTTAGAAATTATTATACAAAATAATTATTCGTGAAATCATGAAAGACAAAATGAGTACAAGACTAAGTCAAACTCCGGTGAGTGATTAACTTTAAAAATATATCAAAGCTCTACCTGTTGTTCTTGTGTATTTGTGTGTAATATAATGTGTGTGTATATATATGATGTTTGTTTGTATATTGTAAAAATGTATTTTTGTGAACAGATTTGTAAATAATATCCCCTTGTGTATATACACGATTAGTATTACTTATTCTTATTTATGACTCTTTATGTAACTTCCTTAATGGATTCTATGCGTTTTTCTTAACTATAACAACGTTTTTTCGTTAACAAACAAGATAATGGGGACAGATTTCTTTGAACTGCCACATGTCAGGGTTAACAGATTATTGTTTATAGGTATTTACAGTTGTGCACGCTGTACATATATAGAACTTATTGTTTGGAACAACCTTCCGATTACGCGTGCAGACAATTACTTTGCGATCAGGATCACAGGACAGGAGTCTATTTTTGTTTTTTGAGATTCAATACCTAATCAATGTTTATTAGGATTTAATGCACATAATAGTATTATTCTTGATTCTATAGATTTTTGTAATACTTTTGTACCAATATCTATTCACCAGGGTTTCGTAGTTTGATCCTCGTACGTATGATCTCATACGTGACACGATAGTCATTCAATTGATTATTACTGCCAGTAATAATATTGTTGTGGTTTTGTGGAGGAGTAATACGCCAAAAGTCACTTGTTGACAAAAAACAATGCGTAGCAAACAGAACATGTCAAGAGATATTTTGATTAACTCAAAACTAATGGTCCAATAATTCAATTTGTTTGTCAGATTTATTTAATTTATATTAATATTTGTTTAATTATAAAAAGTAGTTGACAAAACTAGCGATGAATAGGGTATGTTTACTGAAGTTTCTGAGTATATATTTTCTTCATTAATACATTGTTGATTAGGGTGTTGTAGATATCTATCTCCATTCGCTTAAACCTTGATTCTTAGTGCATGAGCCCAGTGCCCTTGACCCATGTCTGTTCTGTATTCTGTAACACGGGGGTGTTGATTCAGTTAATTAATTAATTTTCATGATATTTATTGTTATTTATTTATTCTAGCAAGAGAAGGTGGGATTATTGACCCGAGATGACGTTCAGTGTCCTATCTGTTGGTCAATTCTGATGGAGCCTGTCACTCTACCCTGTGCCCACAACATGTGTTTAGACTGCTATCGAAAAACCGTGAATGAAAGTTGTTTTAACTGCCCTTGCTGTCGTCTAAGAATTTCAAATTGGAGTCGAAGAGTAGAAAAACATGGTGGTTTAGTCAATCAGAAGTTCTGGGAGAAAATTCAGAATCAGGTATGATAGAAAATTTACTATATACGAAATTCTGGAGTCTCTGTGGTAGATGGCTTTTTAATACAATTTTATTATGTATTTTACAGTTTCCTAGATTCGTTGAAGCTAGATTGCTAGGACAAGATTCACAGGACATATTAGATGATATGGAAAATGAATCCACTGATTGTGAGAATAACGCGTGTGTATCACCGGTGACGGTTAGCACTCCTAAAGCTAAGAATACACTACTTGTTGAAGGTGGCACACCCGGTAAAGTGAGACCGGAGTTGCATGAGCTTTACGAGCGGCAAGAGGAAGAAGTGGACAGTAAGAAGAAGGTAGATGATATGGCGAATGTGGATCTAATCAGGAAGTTGAAGGTATACATTTTAAACTATACATGTATGCCGTATATTATAACTCTTAAATGCACTAAAAATTTTTGGATTTTGACAAACATTGGATTTTGATTTGATTGAACAGGCAGAGGACGGATTCGCAACACAACAGTTTATTTTCGATGATAGTTTTGATGAAACTGCTGAAGACGATAGGTCAGAAAATTCTTGCAAAAAGAGTAATCATGATGATAAGTCTCCTCAAAAGAACGGGCAGAGCAAAGCGTTGTGCCGAAATCTTTTTTCTGAATGGGAAACAGGCAGCTGTATAGAAGTCAAAACAACACCTGAGAAAATCAATGACACAAAACCTCAGAAAACTCCAACACGGAGGAGTTCTTGGCACGTTGGTTCAAACTCTGTGCGAAAACGAATCAACTGGAAAGACACAGTAGTAGCGGTTTCAGAAACACCACGTCGAGAAAACTCCAAACCATCTTTGCAAGATAAGACATTATGCAGCACATCGACAAGTGTCACTGTAGAAAATTCACCTTACAAGTCCTCCACAAATATGATGGTTTCGCCCAAGAAAAACATTACTTCTTCATTTGTACCGGTGTACAGTCCACGGACGGACGGAACTGAAATGCCAAAACCAGTCAATGGAACAACTAGACTGTCGCTAGATTCCAGAACGTCAGATGTCAAGGCTAAAGTCGATCATATTAAGCGATCTCATGCTCATCCTTCTTCAGATACACCTGATTCCATAAATATTGAAATTAATAGTTACTTCCGACCTATTCGAAGTGCTCCAAAAACTCCACCTAAACAACTTCCTGATGGTTCATATCTTGAGCCGAGATTAGTTAAGTCAACTCCAATTAGACTTGGGTCTGCACCGCCAACTTTGATACTACTTCCTCCTCTTCAACCTCCAAACACTTCCATAAAGAAACCCGTGAACAAGAAACCTAAATTGGTTGACTATGACGAATCCAGTAACGACAGTAACGCAATACCTAGCAGCACGCAGTCTGCCCACATAATAAGTCCTCCACCTCCGATCTTGGAGCACTATGCATTGCAAGGTACAAGAATTGTTAATCACAATTCATCGACTATTTTATTGTAGTTGTAGTGGGGTAGATAAGGGATCGGTAGTTTAATATCATTTTTCAGACTTCAATATAATAATTCAGTACGGAAAAGTATACTGTTGACGAATAGAGAAAACATTTAACAATACCGAATGTGTTTATGCACTATGATGTTTAACATCTCAGTTTGAATACAAATCAATGTTTAACTATTGCATATTGTGTCGCAGGTATTTCTCCAAGTGAATACATGTCTTGTAGCCCCGGCGATTCGGAAGGGGGCAGGATAACGGGGCCACCGCCAGAGTTAGAAGTATACGGTAACGCAGATGATAATGACTTGTCTAAGGAGCGGAAGATTTCTGACCTGATGTACCGAAAAGTTCAGGCATATCAATTAGAGCAGTTTCGTAAGCGCAAAATTCAGGAAGATCAAGATCGACTGTATGCACAAAAGCTTCAACGGGAATTCAATAGAACGGCTACCGCGGTGCGAACTAGGGAATCAAAAGAAAGATATTCAATAAGAAACTGGAACGGCTCACCTTCTTCGCAACCATCATCGTCAGACTCATTGCCGTCCTCCAATGTACCTGTTAGAATTCATAAACCTAGGGCGACACGTTCGAGTACTGTCTCGGACGCCTCAACATCTGACAACGTTAACAAAAGAAGTAGCAGAGGTATAGCAACAAAAAAAAGCACCAAATCACAAGTAGAACCCGTAAGGCAGAGTACAAGAGTAACAAGGAGTCAGAATAAACGGGAGAGTAACTAAATACCCAGTAATACTGCTGGATAATCATCATCGCGAATATTCGAATTAATTAAAAGTAATTGTGAGAATTAATTACACAATGCGAGGTCATAGCAAATGGATTTTGTCATAGATGACAGTGTAAAGCTTTGAAAAAACGTCATGCAAGAGAAAGTATTGGTTCCAAACAAGATAGTGTGTAGCAGTAAGGCTTATAACAGTTAGTTGTCAGTAGGGAGAGGCGATAATTAAATGTTTGCTTGATCCCTGGCTATTTAGTACTTTAATCGTCTCTGTGAAATGTAAATGTAAGCTTAAAACTAGTTACTAGCGTGCCATTCCTTTGTATGTATAGTCATCTATTGAATCATATTTGCGAAAGTCGCGAAATATGTACGTTCAGTACGAATCTCATTTTATTTGCACCTATAACGATTTAGCTACTAGTTTTTAGACGTAAGCGATACTATTACAAAAGAATAAGTAAACTTGTTCATTTTTTCAGGCTTGATTGAATAGGTAAAGTATATCTATACATCATTAATAATAATTGTGTAAAATGTTGAAAATGTATGCCCGTAGCTGCTAGGAGCTTACTACAAATTTCGGTTTAGTCATAACTGACATGCTTGTATCTGTGGTGTGATATAATACTATAATAATAATATAATAGTGTAGAAATTATTTGTACCAATATTACCTTCATATGTAGCTATCTCTGTAAAAGTCTTCAGTTTACTTACAAGTATTTATGACTATCAAACTAAAGACATTGTGTACATTGCCGAGCTTCAGAATATAAACAGTTAAGTATGAACTTAAAGATGATATGTATCTCATTATATCAGGATTTGACCTTACGGATGTGATTCGGTGTGTTTAAAAGTTTGTAGCTCAGAAATAGCTGGTTCAACGGATTGAAGCTACGAATATGCTACTCCAAGTGTCTTTCATATAGTTATTTACCTCGTTCATTTGAATGAGAACTATGATAAATTGATTTATGTTCCTATTATTTACAATTTTGCAACTATTCTGTTTAAAGTACACAACAAAACTGGAAAATTACCTTTTAGTTGAAGTTGCGTCCATTCTTGGTGGAATAAACTAAGTGTTCACTCATCATTCCGAAAAACGCTATGTTCAAAGTGTCTTTTAATTGATTTCCTCGGTTTTAGCAATGCACTCATTGCCATTTGTTGCTTCCATGTGACCCACATCTTCATACTACATCCTACAGGAGGACGATGTCTTCATAAAAGATAACCTTACTCTGAATTTGGTCTTCTTCCTTCTTCGGGAAATCGTTTTCCTTCATCTTGATTAGCTCGTCGATTGGCAGGAATGAACTGACTAGGTCCTTGGAATGATACTCTTCGCTCATTTCCATTCTCGTCCAACGAAAGTCTTTTCTGGTCACCTCCAGCGGGAACCACTCTTCTATTTCCTCGATCTGATCGGGCCTGTTTCCGGGCATACCGCCAACCTTCTGGCCCTCCACCCGGAGTGTATGTTTTACACAACACCAACAGCAGTAGGACTATTGCCAGCAAAATGCAAAATATTATCAGAGCACCTAGAATTATCCCCACATACACGGTGTGTTCGAAGCTGTCCACCAAAGGGTCTGGGAAGATCTTGATACAGCCCTACACATAACCGATAAAAAATAACAGAACATTTCATTATTAACTGGAATATTCGATCTACACTGCACTTTATTTTTATACTTTTCATTTATATTCATGTATCTATACATAATTAACATTTATCAATATTTTATTAAAAAGGTAAAAATCAGCTTACACGTGTATAAATTATATCCTCGGCGGTATGATGTTCATTATCAGGATGACGGAAAAAATAATTGCCACATGACCTGTACAAATACTTCTCATTGCAACAGGTATCTGGGATACTTTTCATCTCCTTGCCCATAGGAGTACTTCTCCAATCTTCAAAACCATCCATGCCACAGCATTGCCCCTTGAAACAAAAGGAGGCTTAACAATAGAAACCACTGTTTTTTTAAAAACTCCGGCTAATCTACATGTTCAACAATGAGTGCTTCATTCACTTTCATTTGCAAATGATTCCAATGAACCATCGGAGCAAGACGAAAAATCCCAACTTTCGCCCCGTCCTTGTTCAAATAATCATCCATGGACCCTCGTAAACTCCGCATGTAATCCAACAAAGATCTTGTGGAGAAAAATACTTGTATGCCGAATAGGTAGTCAAAAACCAATACAAGAACCCCGGCAATGATGAACTGAAAGTTTAATACTCGTTTATTGTACTTCAAATTAATTAATTTGATTTAAAAATATAGTTGAAACTAATGAACTATTACACCCATAGTTATCCATTTGTTTCCACCTGTAGCTGTGAAGCAGCCAAGAACCGATGCAGAAACAATGATGAGGCCATATATTATGAATATGGTGGCGGGAGTTGTCACCAATAAATCCAATAGCTCCATACGAATATTAATGGTCTTTGTGTTGAGGCCAACGATGAAACCTCCAATAATGGCCATTATGGCGACAATCTGTTGGCATTGTTGAGAATATTCCTATACATACTCATATATGTATTGAATGGGTGCATCTCTGGCATGATATTGTTGCACTTTACCGTCGTTTGCCATATTTATTCGAGTTGCACTTGGTAAACACATACAGGTTAGGAAATACTCGTCAATTTGTAACTATTTATTACAAATAACGGATGATTTATAAAAGAATAACTAAAATCTAACCCAAACTATTGCATTTGCTAGAAACAAAATAATCTGAATTCCGATCCCGAAACATCGGCAACATTTTTTGTCCTTTTTCGTGCCAGTTTGACGCGCTTGTTTGCTCTCAGAATTCCCCGAATCCGGGTATTCATCTGGTGCATCCGTATGGTCGCCTTCGCTTGACGCTGACCTATACTGTTTGCCACCCATCTTCCCTAATTAGATTTAACTAAAGCAATATCAATAGTCGAGAGGTTTTTACAGTGCGATTTAGCCTGAATTTCATATTTCTTATTATATTTAGTAGTCCTTGAATTTTACACTATCTGTGTTTTCAGGTGAGGTATATTTTTCGCTCTTGTGGCAAGTGGCAACTCACTCCATCGCTTTCGTCTTTGTTAGAAATAATTGAGTGTTAAATTTCCAGAACACTAACAAGCTTCGTAAATAAATATTGTCGAGTGATTTTAATCCAGATAAAGCATTCGGAGCTGGTTAATATTTTACTGGTATAATGAAATATTACTGCTGATTGAGATTGAGATAATTGAGAATTTCTATCTGCTGCAATATTAGTGCAGTAAGTGCAGCACTGTGTGTTCATTCGTGAATAGCATTGCTTGTTTGTTAAGATACGGGATATGTGAATTTGTAAAAAAATATTTTTGGCGATTTAGTAGCCAAGAAATTTGTTTCTTGCACAACAATGTGTGATTGCAGATTAGTTGTAGTGAACCAATGGAAACTACGTGGAGATAGGTTCATCATGTACATATTTGGTCGGGTCTTAGGTCCGAAGGTTGCACTGACTGAGTCAATGAGAATTTGGCAATTCCCTTGAATTCCTGTATAGATTCTTTGGAATGTCCAATAAGCGGAAGTGATGTGGGAAAAATAAGGAAGAAACATGCATCCAAATCATCTAGTAATTCCAAACGAAATGAACGACTTGAGTGCAGGTGACACCAACTGTGCATGCTTCAATGTTTTCATGTAGGTGTATCCTTGGAATGAATTAAAGCTTCAAAGCTGAACAGTGAACAGACATGACAAGAAAGCATTTTGACTGCCGTGGGTATGTAAACTGTAAAGTGTGTTGATGGAAATATTGCCGGTAACGTTCCTCTCCTTAACAGTTACTAATCACTATGTAAGCCCAACTACCCCACTTTATTGCGTTGCGGATGAAGAACTCTTGGGTATGGACTAATGTGTTCAGTGTCATATTATCTCTAACTATTGTGTGAAATCAATAATAATAATTAGAATTTTCCAGGTGCAGTCGATAAAAATAGGTTTTAATTTGACGGAAAATAGTAATTAAATGCAGAAATGAGGCAATGAATCCTTTTATTGATGGGAATCACCGTCGTTGATGGCATGACAGGGGCGGATGGATCCGTTTGCATTCAAATTAGAATGAAATTCTCCCATTAAAAGAACATTAAATTTTTAGATAATTTAATCTATTAATAATAATTCTGATTCTGGAAATGATTTCCTTCCAAATGAAGCTCCAAATTACCATACACATACTTTCGCAATGTCCTTGGTCGCATAATTTGGATATGGTATATAGGTATACCCCGTTTCCTTTGAGGAATCTTACGCAACATCCACTGTGCAAGATCAGTCCCCAAAAACAAAAGTTTTTGAGGAACATTATGTATGTTGTAATAAGTCTATTGTAGCTGGTTCTGTGAATAAATTTACTTCCATAGTTACATTCGTTGCTATTTTGGGGATACATTTAGGTAGCGTGATAGTCATTTCCTTATCATCTTCCTTCTCACGTACGAATATAAATCGAATCATAAAAGTCCAGGCCACTAGACGCTCTCAGCCCTTTGGCATATAAGTTCTATTGTTGTTCTGCTAAGTGTATCAAAATATTTTTGTAAACTTCGAATTAAAAATTCGTCGAGATAATTCAAATTCATAAATTTATTTACTTGTGAAATAACTTTATTTACTTATTACTAAAATGAAGTTTCTAGTGATTCTTGTTTCTATTGCCATTGGGCTTGTTCATATTTCCCCATGCAGCTCTAATCCTCAAAGGACGCTGCTAGACCGTCCAAAAGGCAATTTTCGTTTTCCACAAAAACTGAAGGTAATCAATAATGAAGACTCTGGTAGTGCCAATAATGGCTTGGTTCATCACTATCCCAACCCGATGGCTCCAGGAAACTTCCAACAACCGAATGCACCGGTCGTGGCGGAATGCATTTGCCCTTGTACCAAAGAATATCTGCCTATCTGTGGAAGTGATCTGAGAACGTATGGAAATAATTGTTTATTTCAGTGTCAACGGAGGTGCAACTCAGGTAATGCCATTACATTTGTAGTGCTATGTTTTTAGTTAGTATTGCTATTGAGTGTATATTGATATTGAATTCGCGTGTTAATCTAACTTACTCCAAAAGTTCAATTACATGTTGAGTTCAAAACTTAATTTAATTCTTCCAGCGTTGCATTTCAAGTCCTGCGGAACTTGCGAAGAGCCAACTGAAGATTTGAAACTCCCCTGCTTTTAATCACAAAGGCCGTCTGAAATTTTACTGCGATTTTCTTTCTTTTTAAAACACAAATATTGCTATTATTATTTTATTTAACTTATTACATTATAACATAATTATTTTACTAGCATAAGAACTATTACAGTTCAACTGTCAATAATACTTTGTAAATATATATTTCATAGTTATTGTGCATGCAGATGAAAAATTAGATTTGTAAAATAAACTTGGTATAATTCAGAATTACATTGTGACTATAAATCGTCATCAGAGCAAATTGCTCTATGTGAGCATCGTGAATTTTATTGATGCTAATGACTGACACACCCACACCAACGAACATTCCAAGTGACGACGGATGCTACCGTAGAATTTACGAACTCGTATGGAAGCACATAAATGATAACTTTGTCCTTGATTGAATAAAAAACAATATGCCAATGGACTCGGCTCACGCTCTTCATTGGAACCAGTTTTTTCTTTTTTTTCCTACATACTCCTGAATTTTTTCCTAAGGGCTTAAAATGTAAAATATACATACCTACTATTATGTATTGGACAGAAATTCAAATATCATTGAACCAAGCTTGATTACAGATGCAATGGCAATTTCATTCCTCCGGTATCTTCATATGTTCGTTAAGGTTTAGCATAAGCACTTCTCCCGGCAGCATTTCCCATTTTGATCAAAACATATATCTAATATCGTTACATAAAAGGTTCCAAGTTCGACAATGGGTCCTAGTGTTATAGGTATTGGTATTTGGTTGAGCATTCTGGTTATCCAGGGTAATAAAGGCCAAGTCATCGGAGGCTCTACGAACATCGTCCAAAAGAATGTGGAACTCAGCCCGGTAGTCACGTTAGGCCAAGGCGACCTTAGAGCGAAGGTGTTAATGTCCAGAGCAGGACAAAAGTACTATGCTTTCTTGGGAATTCCATATGCAAGTCCCCCCATTTACAACTTGCGATTTAGGGTGAGTTTATATTTTTGTGTACTAGTAGCACGTAGTACATACATATACGCTATTAGCATGTTGATGAATATTATTAAAGAACAAATTTGTCCCACGTCTCATTATCACTTGGCTTGTCTGTTACAGCCTCCCTCATCACCATTACCATGGCACGGTGTTTTGAATGCAACTAAATACGGGCACAAATGCGTGCAGTACAACACGAAGACAAAATCCGTGGAAGGAAACGAGGACTGCTTGTATATAAATGTGTTTGTCCCTAAGGTATTATACACGATATTTTTGCATTTCCATTTAATATTCTAGCACGCTTGAAGCGTGTCTTAATTTAGTCAATTGCAGTTCATGCCGACAAGGCATCTATTAAACATGACCTGAATGCATTTTGTGATAGCAATTTTTACCTAATTTCCTTTTTAATTTACATTTACTTATGTATATTTATATAATTTGATAAATTGATAATTTCTTGTACAAAGTTTCACTTGAAACCTGGAGTAACAAAACTCATCGCAGCAGAAGACGATGAAGAAGAGGCGGAAAAGTTTCCTGTCATGGTGTTTATTCATGGCGGTAATTTTGCGACTGGGTCAGGATCGGATTATGGGGGCAAATATTTTATGGATGAGAAAGTGATACTTGTTACTTTTAACTACAGGCTGGGCGTTTTCGGTACGATTTCATGCTAAATACAAGTTTGGAAATGTGTTTTTATTTAGTGTGCATTTTTTCTTGGCTTACGTGGTTAATTTTTTATTTTATTTTTTATTTTATGTTATTTATTTATTTTATTTTTTAGTGTTTTTATTTTACTAAATGTGTGCACAAAATGATGCAATGTTAATCTTACTAATAATTTGTTAAGCATTGTTTATAAAAATTATTATCTATGGTCACTTCAAAGGTTTCCTAAACACGGGAATAAAAGAAGCACAGGGTAATGTGGGACTAAAAGATCAAGTTCTGGCACTCAAATGGGTGAATGAAAACATTGAGAAATTTGGTGGCGATAAACACCGAATCGTCATTTTTGGCGAAAATGCCGGCGGTGCTTCAGTTCATTATCATTTGTTATCACCTTTGAGCAAAGGTATGTCAAAATAAAAAAAAATTTATAGCATTTAATAGCATTGGGGTAAAAATAGGAATTTAATTGAATTAATGTCTCTAGGCCTCTTCAGCGGCGCTATTTCACAAAGTGGCACTGCCCTGTGTCCTTGGGCTTTTTCGCGCCACCCACGAAGGATAGCAAAAAGGATAGGAACGGTGGTGAACTGTCCAGATAGAGATATGTTGGAGTTAGCATTTTGTTTACAAGGGAAGGATGCAAGTGACCTGACTGAAGCTCAAGATCAGCTATCTGTAAGAAAATAAGTAAACAAATGAGTATGATGTACTAATAAAGGTATCTAGAAGTCAACTCTAGTCATTTAAATTTTTTGTTTAGGAATGGAATAATCATCCTTTATCCCCATTTGCACCATCGATTGAACACACTTTCGACGATAACGACAAATTTTTAACTGACTCACCATACGCCTTGCAAGTGAAAAAACAGGAGAGTGACATTCCTTGGATTGTGGGAATTAATGAGGATGAAGGGTTGTTGGAGGCAGCGGGTGTGAAATTCAAATACTATTTAAATCTATTAAACTCTAATTAAAATCTATACATAAGTACATTTTAGTACGGATATAGTACGTAGAAATATTTCAGCTTTGGATTGCCATTGTACGTCTAATCTGTTGTGTTTATAGCTATCCTTATCAGCCCACAACTTCGAGCTGAACTGAATGTTGATTGGCATCGCATAGCCCCAGTCAGCTTGTATTTCAGAGAGACTGCTCTGGAGCCTGATGCAGTGTCTAACCAAATCCGTGCCTTCTATTTTGGTTCGTCAAGTGTGGATTTGGAGGCGAGGAAGAACTTGAGTAACCTTTATGCAGATCGTCATTACATCTATGGAAGTAGATATAGCGCACTTCTGCATGCTGGAATAAATCAGGGCAAGCCCGTATATTTGTACTACTTCGCTCACCGAAATTTCCATTCTCAGCTCAATCAGCTGGGGATTGGGGAGACTTTAGGTAAATAAAAATATTTACCTTTTCAGCAATGTTTATGTTGATGCCCATGCATTTATACCTTATTTTCTTGTAGAGCATTGTGTTTTTGTTACAATTTTGCATGATAATAAAGTTCTATGGAACAACAAGCCTCCAAAATTATTTAAATTATTTCAGAACCTACACACGGCGATGAACTCCAGTACCTCTTCAATATGGACACGTTTCCTGAACTAGACAAGCTGAGTCCTCATGGAAACTTTTCTATGAAACTAGTTCAACTATGGGTCAGCTTTGCAGCAACTGGGTATGAACATTTCAAGTGGCACTTACTTTTGTAATCTTAATGAAGCAAGTTATGCATCACGTAATTTGCATTTTTTGAGTCTACATAAATTTCTTCATCAATGTCTGTACAGGGAATTGGACCGGACCTGGGGTCAGAAGAATCCTAAATGGAATCCAATCTCTCCAGCTGAAGTAAAAGGCGACGAAGGACTGAAATACTACCAGCTCGATGATGAACCTTCAATCCTTGTGGAGCCCTTCCAGCGGCGAATGAATTTCTGGGAAACACTACCACTTCGGGAGTTTGGTGGTGAATCTATGTCACCTTACAGTAGACAGGATTTGGAAGCTGATGATTTAGATTATAACTAAATTAGAATGTTTACATCTGTATATGTACAGATATATTCCAGGTGCTTGATTTGGCTGTAACTTATTGTTCTATGGATGTTTATCAATGGTGCAATTAATTTTTCTTTTACATTCCGTATTCTGTAGTACTTATTATTATCAGTCTTTATACTTATATTCAATTTAGCTTTACTGCGTTTGTCCTAATAAATCAGTTTCGTTTTGGACGTTGTAACTATAAGTATTTGCCTTTATTTTATCTTATTGTTTAATTAATAATTTCGTTGTGACGTCCGTAATTCCATCATTCCGTCATTCCGTCATTCCGTCATTACCATAGGGGTGGGG
>JAQGAK010002884.1:0-17517 GCA_034696945.1 Lipothrix lubbocki
ATTTGTTTATTTATTTTTATTATTTATTTTTATTATTAGTTTATTTATTTTTATTATTTATTTATTATTCATTTATTTATTGTATTATTTTTTAATTTCAATTATTTTTATTGAATGAAATTTAGTTCTTTATTAATATTTATTTCTCATGTTAATTTTCATGAGCAGCGTGAAATTACGGGAAAAGAAACAGCCAGTGGAAGAGGAGCGAGTGTATCGCTACGCCGGTCCCCCTACAATTCAGATGGGAACTTGGGGCGATCGTCCTCAGCGATCCGTATCCGTCAAGCGGGACAACGACTACATTATGGGGATGGGTCAACACAATCCCAAAACTGGAGCGGAAGCTCCAGTAGCAATGGGCTCCGTGGCTGCCAGAATTAATTCATACGTATCAAGCCAACCCAGCCAGACCGCTACACTAACCAGATCCTCCACCGCCGTCACGAGCAATAACTTCACTGGCCGACCAAAATCCATTGCCGTAATGAAACCTGCCTCGATTGATTCAACCCAATCAACTACTGGAACACTCCCCAAAGTCCTTTCCAGCTGGCAGCAAAAACGAGAACAAAATAAACAGTTGGAGGAGAACGAACAACAGCAGGCAAAGAAAATTGTTACAGTTGGTCAAAGTTCATTTGACAGCAACGATAGCACTCCTGCTCGGACCGCAGTGATAGATTCCGAGAAGAACCTTCTAACAAATTCTGAAAAGAATTCCTTAGCAAACTCTGAAAAGAATCTTGTTCTAACCCCAGAGAAGACTCTGGTATTAAACCCGGATAAGAAAATGGGCTCGGAGAGTTCAAGTACATCGAGCACTTTGGAGCGTCCGAGGAAATTACCCGCCGCCGCAATCTTCGAGAGCAATACATTACCGCCCGCTTTGAAGCCCGGCGATGGGGGCGGCAGGAGGACTTTTAACTTCAACAACAATAATAGCAATAAGTCCGTGGATTACGAAATGGATAGCGCATCCGACTACAGCAGTTCCAGCTCCAGACCGAATTCTTCCCTGAGTCGAGCTCCTTCCAATGCTTCCACTTCCAATATCACAATCGGCAGCATGAGTGATTCCACATCCTCCAGCCCCATCCCTCCCAGTATTAGTTTGTCCGAGAAGAAGAAATTCTTCCAGGGGATCCGGCCCGTCGAGTCTAGTAAAGAGGCGCCGATCCCGGCACAGAACATGAAAGGGAATATTGCGACTATACAAAGGGTCTTTGAACAGCGGAAATTCGGAAATAGTAATGGCAATAGTTTCAACGGAGGCTCAGGAGCTTCAATTGCCACTAATGGCAAAGGACCCTCATTTGTCAACAGTGGGAAAGAATCAACAGCTGTTGCTCCTTCTTCTTCTTCACCTTCTATAATCATTAATAATTCCTCAAATGGATCCTCCATCTCCTCCACGATGATGGTCCAGAAAGTGATGAAAGCGGGCTCATTCAACGTCGACTCCTTCCGACGGGCGCCTTCCCCCGCCAGTCCGAACAACAAATCGGATGATGCCAACAACAAGGAAATTTATAATTTCACTGCACCGCAAGTCAACAGAAATTCTACGCTGCAAATCAACAACTCCAACAACAAAAACTCTTCCGAGCAACAGCAGCAGAATACTAATTCAAATGCCTCCGCTTCATCGCAATTTCATAATTTAAAATCTCCCGCTCAGCAATTTAATAATTCTTCCGGTAGTCAGCAAGTTTATAATTCAAAGAATCCGACTCAGCAATTTAATCATTCCAACAATAATAATTCAAACACATCCACTCAGCAATCGAATAATTCTGCCAGTATCAAAATCTCGCCGAGCACCAACCGCGTGTCCCTGAGCGCCTTTGAGAATCGTCCCGTCGCGCTGTCCCTGGAGGTGAATAGGAAGGAAGATCCGGCGATCAAGAATGTGGGGAATAAATCTATTATTATTGTGGGGAGCGATGATACAGATTCTTCCTCGAATACAAATGCAAGTACTACTAATAATAGCGTCGGTAATAATAATAATTTCCGACAGAAATTAAAAATTACATCAGCGCCCTCTCCGCCGTCAGCCAATCAACAACAGAAACCAGTTCATCACCAACAACCCGAACCGCCGAAGTTTGAGGTCAAATCGACGATTGTCAACTCTTTTAGAGTGCAAAATAATAGTGGGGCGGATGGAGAAAAGTCTAGCACAGCGGGATCTACAACCAGACCAATCGAAATCATTGCCAGTAATAATAATAAATCCGCCGCCCCGGAGCGCTATCCACTTCGAAAAGCGCCGTCCACCCCCGTCATCACCACTGCCGTGGCTCAAAATAATACTGTGGACGTCCCTGTGAGCGCGGGGAAGGTCAGCAGCATTGCTGCAACTTTAAAATCCAGCAATAATGGATTCTTCAATAGTTTGCAAAGGCCAGTTAAGGACTCCACGGGTAGTCATAGCAACAATAATAATAATACTAATGTTAGTAATGACAGGCCCGTCATTATTAAGGAAGTTGAAAAGTTGACGAGGAAGGTCAGCGTGGAGGCTTCGAACAACGGCGGCCCGGACAATACTTTTTTGGTCAATAATAATATTAGTAACAATAATAATAATACAAATGCGGTCAAGCGAAATAGTATGGGAGCTGCTGCTCCAGTTGTGGCTACCCCAGTCCCCCCTCCACCTCCAATGAATTTAATGGAGGGTGTGAAACTTCGATCGAATCCAAGCAACAATAACGCTGCCATGAGCAATGGAAGACCCAAGTCTTTATCTACTCAGTCTTCAGGAGGGTCCAGGAGTTTGGGCAGTCCGAATTCGGATCCGCGATCTGAGATTTTCGATGCGATCAAAAATTCTAATGGCAATTTTGGGTTGAAAAAGGTACATTTTATTTTACTTAATATTTTAATTTCAATATTTTTATATAATTTAATATAATATTTTGATGTTATTCTGTTGATTTCCAGACGGGCTCAACAATACTGCTGAATTAAGAATTCGAAGACGAAACCCATATATATATATACATATAATATAAATGCAAAAAAGACTTGTTTAAAAAAGTGTGAGCTTCAAACTTAATTAAAACAACAAATGTTTCAGAATCAAATGTTTATTTGTGTAATAATAGTAAATGAAATAATTACTTATAATAATACTTATATGTAGTACGATAATATTATAATATATAAACGAAAACGAAGATTTTTGTAATCACGAATTTGTGCTCATGATCGTATTTAGTTTTTAGTAAATATATAAAAAATGTACAGTTGCGGATGTAGGTAATATAGTATAATAAATTAGAAAGATGTAATGCCGATGTAGATCTAGAAAATGAATTTAGTGTAAGTAATGGTTGAAATAGTAATAATTATAAAAAATGTGTAAAAAACTATATTATAATAATGAAGTACAGACCTTATAATGGAACGTTCATGTATCCACACGTGCTCATGTCTAATAAGATTCAAGATTTAATATTGTACTAAGTAAGTAATAATAAGAAGTATAGGAAAAGTGCAATAATATTAACTATTTTAGATAATAAATTCCAGATAGTAACAATAATTGTGTAATAAGGAAGAGAATGGGGAAATTAATATTAATTATTATCTATTATTAAATATTATATCAAGAATTAATATAATACTATAGAACTTAATAATGCTGTTCTGAAATGAAAATATTGTATCGCTGGAACATATTTTATGTATTTCCCTGTATTAATCATTATTAATTTTTTAGTTACGGAATTAATTATAATTAGGTAAAGCATGTAGGAAATCCATTCCAATCATTTATATTCAATAAAATATATTATGTAAAAACGTATTATTCCAGAAAATGAATACTTACAGCAAAAGATTGATCAACTTATAGTCACGGCTATTATTATTGAATTTAAAATATTATAATTAATAATAATTATTATTATTATACTTGTATTTAATCAAAGAGGCTTCCCCCTTAAGTTTTTTGTCCATTGAAGGGACTGAACAATTAGTTAATTTGTGTAATAATAATAATAAGTGGAAGCTGAAAATTCTGTACTTATTATTTGTAAAATCTATAATACCTATAAAAATACAATGATAATACACTTACTAATATATAGACTTATTCTTAATCTTCCGGATTGAGAGAAAATTTAATGTCTGTGTGTAAATCGAACTGTAGAAAAACTATATAGGGAAACGTTGCAATATAAAAAAAATTAGACTTATAATCTACGGAAAATAATTAAATAAGGAAATACCTATATACTTATATTTATAATATAATATTATAATAATATTTAATCGTATATGTCGGTTAGCCTAGCCTATTAAATATTGTTACTGTACTATCAAGGTACATTTAAGTATGGCGTGGATATAAGAAATATTCCAGTATTATAGTGAATTACATTAGAAATAATTAATTGTCATAAAACATTCTTGGTGCATTCCATTTTGTGAAAGTAAATAATTAATTACATATGTATGCCTACAATTATTGTTGTTCTGTAATAATTAAGAAACACTGCGGAGTAATTCATAAAGACATGAGTATATGTATATCGAAAATTAAATAATTAATATGTGGAGTACATATAGTTTATAATAATTATTATATTATAATTTCCTGAAATATAGAAAATAATACTGTAGTGTACTTCTTGTGCCTTATTGTTAATGTGCAATTTGCAATTATTTAAGTTCACACATACTTACATAATGTGGGACATATATAATTAATTTGTATCTATATTATTACATAAAGATATTGTTCCAGTAAGGTGTTTATGAAATTAATTAAGAATTATTATTATCAATTATTATTATTATCTGTATTATATTATAAAATCAAGTTCGTACGATCCAAAAACATTGTGGACGTGCATTTCAAACCTGAAAATCAATTGTTGATGTGAGTATAAATTAACAACGAATATAAATTCATAATATGTAAGTACATAGGCGTTCAGTGTATAGTAAATATTGCAAGAGTTGCAATATTTTACGGAAATGTATTAATATATTATATAAAATTTTACTGAACGTCTATATGCTCATAAATCCTTTTGCCATATATTATTTAGTTTTTTGTGTTTACAGTTTTCCTTTTCCGTTTGAAGCCACTTAATTTTTAATTATATAATAGTGTAATACTTATTATTGTATAATATATTATTATTATCATTAGTGTAAACGTATAGAAATTGTCATTCAGCCTGTTGAATGTTATTGGACCATTCTTGTACATATTTGCCAGCGTCTGTAAATTATTTACGCGTCAAATAAAATAATTTTCACAGATGGTTTACCCGATTTTACATTTTGGACGTGTAATTTTTTTTAACATTTTACAATAAGCATTGATTTTCATAGCTTTGCATTAAAATATGTCAGCCGTTTATTTTTAAAACATCCATCAAAAATTTTGATTCAAAATCAAAACATTAAATCACACAGTCACGCACTTATTCTCAACTTTCGCCTAGGCAGGAATGTGAAATAGGATTGAACAATGGGACCTTTTACTTTTAGTGACGAATCACACATGTAATTACTTTAAACAAAGCCTTATTTGCATTTGAAAATTGTTTAATTTTGTTGTAGTAATTTCAAATGTCTCAGTTAAACACAGCAACATTAACAGCATTGATTTAATTACCCAGAGTCTGTCTTCTGTAGAAACCTTTGGCTACAATGAAGGTCGCATTATGGCTGTTTGTAATAATTGCGGGAATTTTAATTGTGTCTTTGGAGGTAATTGCATATATATTTTTCAAAAACGAGAAATTATATTTTCTTTGTTTAATTTTATGGTGTGAAAATTTACTTTGTCAAAATTAATCGTATTTTCCATGTTACGTGATTTACATTTTGTCAGGCAAAACCGACACCTGACAAAGGTAAGGATCATGGCAGAGGAGCACATGACAAGACCGGAAAAGCAGCCGGAAATACAGGGAAGGAATTGAAGGGGAGAGGCGCGGAGGCCAAAGGAAAATCTGCGGATCATAAAGGAAAAGCTAGCCAAGATGCCAAAGATGCATTAGGACGAATTGCGGATGCAAACCCGAAGGGCAAGCTTGCCGAAGGAAAAGGCAGGGGAGCCGATGCGAATGGTAAAGGTAGCCGATCATTAGGAGCTGGTGAAGCGGCGACAGGTAGGATTTATTAAACTAGTTTTTATATTCCAAAATACCTACAACCATAATGGTTTCAAAAGATTTATAATGTATTTATTTTTAAATTTACTTATTATCCATCAAAATAAGAAATTATTGTTATCTATAAATTAATTGGATTTATTTGAAGCTGTATATTACCTATGTAATTGTGGTTATTTAATTGGACACAATTAGAAATACCAGCAGCAGATAAATCAGCCGCCAAGCCAGCGCCAACTGCTGGAGCTGCGCCAACACCTAAAACAGATAAATCAGCCGCCGTCGCGCCAGGAGCTGCAGCAGATGAAATAAAAACCGCGCCAGCGCCTGCTGAAGCTAAAGTGCCAGTCTGGCCTTTAGTAGCACCTGACGTTAGGTCAAAATTAGTTGCCGGCGGTCCCGTGTCTCGCATTCAGACGAAAGTATTGTCAGTGGGCTAGTTTAGTAATGATCTGAACTTAAACATTTTAAATCCTTTTCTTGGTAAATTTTGAATATTTCTTCTCAAAACGACATCTGGGGGGGGGGTCATCATTGTTACCACAATTAATTAATTAATCAATTAAATTGTTAGGATTTTAGTCGAAATGCAACTCCAAATATGTATAATAAAGAACTGTATTGCGGAATACATTTATCATTTGTATTCTCGTATAATTATGTCTACAATTTGTCGTTTAAATGAATATTTTAGATTTAGGTAGAAGTAGTCCAGGGATTTTTATAAACTACAATGCAGGTACAAATTGTTTTGACTCTTTCTCTTCTATAACCGGGAAACTTTTATTACTGTGGTGACATTTCCTTCACTGCATTCTATTGTATACGGATAAATTTATTATTATTTTGAGTACATCTTGATTTCACGTCTCCTTTTTCTCCTGGTGCGATGCATCAATTTCCTTATATATGTAACCTTCATACATAGAGTCACAATTTGTTCGATTCTTCATTCTACAACAAACGGCTCAATTTTGGACACAATCGGGGGGTAAATCTTTTTTAGATTTAGAATGCACCGCACACGTTCAAAGGACATCATTAGCACATTTTATTTATGAACTTTGATGGGAAATGGAACCATCAATGTTTTTCTGCCAGTATATAGTATACCACCTATAATAGCTATTCCGAATCTCTACATAATTTATTAGCTTTATCCGTCTGATTGCACTATCATAAATATTTCACCTTATTTCATTGTGTCGCCGGTTGATGATAGAATGTTTATTTAGCTCATAATTGTAAAAACAGTATATTATGTTGGACCGTCCTGACGACCTGTCATATGTACGCCATAGGTCGGAAAGAGTAATTATTATTACAAATCAACATTAAAGTGTAGCTGAATGGAATCGATTTGTCAACTTTCCTGAACACAAAATTGCCTGCTTTGCCTTATTATTAGTATCTAGATTTTGCTTTAAACCTACTATTGTTGACGGAATTTCAAATCAGACGCGGAATTAACACTCTAATCAATAGCAATAATGACAGTTTTAATAAATTGGTTCGTATCAAAAATGACAAACTTAAGTTTTAATAAATTGGTAATTGAATAAGAGTCGGTGTCCGGTGTCACATCGAAAATTCCTATTGCCTAATTCCCTGTAAAGCAATATACCTGTGCACTGATTTGGTAATTTATTTAGACAGGAATGTCCTCAGCAGTAGTTAAATAGTTTCCAGGCCAGTCTGGTTTTGTGATAACGTCAATCAAATCAGAAACGTCAGGTTATGTTACAGTTATGTCAAGTCACAAGTTATTACACAATCAATGTTACAGTTATGTCAATCAAGACAATCGTGAACAGAAATGTGGAGAGTGTGGAACTATTTTTACAATGGTAACATATGTGGGCAAATAGTGTGGTTAATTAATTAAATAATTGATTCTAAAGCTCCTTATGTTGGTAAACTCCGAAATTTCCGAATCTGGTAATAATTATGGCTAATAATAAATAGGGCCAATATTGAATATAAACGTTTTGCGTTTTAACGACCCGGATATCCTGGGGGTTACCAACCACAAACCCAATCTGTGACTTCGGCATTTGCTAATTTGCCTTGATCCACTTATAGGCTCATCAATGATTCTACCCAAATTGCAGACCATTTAACCATATCATTAACAATTTTGGGAATCGCGAAATTTCTCAAACTGCTTGCGCTTTGCGTTGAAGCAAAACGTTCCTGGTGAATCAAGTTTTAATTGAGAACCTCCATTTACGATGAACTTTCTCGGTTTGTACTTTAAGAGGGATTGATAAACTAATTGTAAGAACCTTGATTGATTTTCACCGAATTATTGAATTTTCAGGTAGATTGATTCGATTTGATCATTTCGATTCTCAAATCTTCAATGTTGATTCCTTAAACTCCCAACGGTGGGGAATTTAAAAAAAAACTATTTGAGGACGATGATGAGCACGAAAGACCTGAAATCAGTTTTTATAAAGGATTTACTCAAAAACACAGATAAATTGCAGGGCTGTGATTTATTTTATATTTCGTCCTGGTCTAATCCAAAAGAATTAAATTTAATTTCAGAAATTAATTTCGGATCCACTTATTTATCGAAATCTTTAGTAATTCCTCGAATAGAAAATTTTGCCTACGACCAAAATTCGGAGAAGAGTGAGAATCCGAAAACGAAACAACGCTGGAACATTAATTTCAAGAAATTTGCTTTGATTTGTCAAGTTGTATTGCTGCTCCTTGATCCGAATTTCCTTCATTCAGAAAGTTATCTTGACCAGTTGAACGGCCGTATTAGCACGAAGTTTTATCCGTTAACTAGACGTGATCAAGATTTTTATATTTTCATCAATTCTCTCATCACTTCTACGGAAATCTCTGATACAGATTCTTCAAATTCAAAAAAGTCTTCAGTTCAGAATATTCTTATCAGTTCGAAATCTACAGTTTTTGACGGCGAACCAACAGAAATCACCATCCGTAATTATATGAAAATTTCTGCGCCTAAAATCCTCAAACTAAAATACGTGCATTCATTGTTGATTGTACAAAATAATAATAAAATGAATTGGGACTTATTTTTACGAAGGATATGCATGGTCTGTGAACCTCAAGAAACAATTCGAGTCAGTTTCGATCCCAAATTCAAAACAAAATCCGAGCTGGAGCTATTTCCTAAAGAAAATCACTTGTTCGGTCAAATCATCCGAGTGACCTTAATGACCGGCGTGCCTTCTAGAATTGCGCTGAAGCCTGTTCCAGAACCTAAAGTTACCAATATATTTGAAAATTCAATCTCAAAATCTAAAAATCGGACCAACGAAGCTACCTCAACAACTGAAAATCAGAGCGTGACATCCAATTCACAGACCAAGACAAATATTTCAAAAGCTAAAAATTTGATGGACAAATCCCCAGAAAATCAAAATCTGACCAGAAAATCAGCAAATATTAAAATTCCGGTAGAAAAATCTACAGAAAATCAAAATCTGAGAGAAAAATTTACAGAAAAACAAGAGCTAAAAGAAAAATCTACAGAAAATCAAAATGTGAGAGAAAAATCTACAGAAGACGAACATCCGGTCGAAAAATCTTCAGAAAATCAAAATCTGACGAAAAAATCTCCAGAAGTAAGAAATCAAACTGAGAAATCTTTAAACATTAAAAATCCGACTCAGAAATTTACTACCGAAAATAAAAACATGATAAAAAAAGTTCCACCAGCACCTAAAAACTTTGCTTATGATCGTGGAGTCTATACTTTAATGTTGGGAGAGTTCGAAAAGCGACTAAATTTCACTTCAGTACCCTTCCCTGCAAGTGGTGGCGGCGGAACGGGTAACCTTCAGGAAGACGGAACTTGGTCCGGAGTCATGGGCGACATCATCGATGACCGGGCGGATATTGGTTTCTGCGCAGGAGAAACTTGGCTGCGCTTTCAATACACGGACATGGCTGGAACGATCGAATTTATGGTTTTATCCTTCGCTACCGGCAAACAACCCCCAGAATTTACTTGGCAGGCTATTTTCCTACCATTCACGCCAGCAGTCTGGACATTTGTAGGAATAGCTTTTTTTCTCGGCTCGGCTGTCCTCTGCACCATGACTTTTACAACTCAACCCGCGGAAAATCCATCGAAATTAGACATTTTCGAATTCATCACGTCGTCTTTCTTCGAGAAATCGATGAAGATCCGCGGGAGTTTGCTGATCAGGAATTTCTGTGCATTTTGGAGCTTGATGGGTCTCGTCATGGCGACCGTTTACAAAGGCAAAGTGGTAGGTTTACTAGCATTTCCTTATTACCCGCCAGCCCCGAAGAACTTTGATCAGCTCGCGGAATCCGAATTCAGTTGGGGACTCCAATTCTACGGGGGGCTGGCCTATGATTTGTTTCGACTGTCGACAAACCCCACCATGCAATTCTTAGCGTCAAAAATGGAGCTCGAACCAAATGAGTTTAATTGTTATGAAAGAGCGCGGTCTTCAAAATTCAGCTGTATCACTTACGCTACAATGGCGGAGTATGCCATTTTAAGGAATTTTTCCGATCGATTTGGCAATAGCGACGTGTCGGTAGCTGAATCCCGCGAATTCTTCGTCGCCGTCGGACCGATGCTGCAAAAGCGGTCATATCTTTTAGAACGATTTGAGTGGGCAATTGGGAAAACCGTTGATTCCGGTCTAGCTGATAGATGGATCACGGAGGATTATGAAAATCTACGCCGGAAGAATTTTCAGGAACGAAAGAGTTTCGAACATCAAATTATGGTGATGCAGCACGATGAGAATATTCTACATTTAAAAAATTTCAAAGGGGCTTTTGTAATTTTGATCACTGGAGTTGTTTTTAGTTCCGGTCTCTTTTTCGTTGAGTTTCTTCGGTTTCATGAACAGCAGACCTGGAATTTATTTATGCTGATCTTGAAGACGTTTGGATTTCGAATTCGAAAACAACATAACATTATTTGGAATTTGAGAAAATAATTTTTTGATTATGACAAAATAAATATTTAGAAGTACACAATACAATACAATAATCGTAATTTTAGAACAATTTAAAATACAAAATCTACAACACTAAGACACTAATACTAATAATATTTCAATAATTAATAAATGATAAAAAAAATTAAAAACATATTATAATTTCGTAAATTTGAAGATTTTCATTTTAGCGTAAAGCGCATCACTTGTGAGATTTTATTATTCATATAATTTCTTTTGGTTTTTGATTTTAGTTCACAATTTGTATTCGCATTATTATGCCTCTTTGAATTTCCTGCAATTTGAACCCGCACTGCAGATCGCATGTTTAGAGTATTCTTTTGACATTATTGCTTTTCTAAATCTAAATAATACTTACGCATTTCTACAATTTACATGATTTTGTATTTCCATGTCTACTCTTTTGTTCTATTTACTAATTTGTAAGTAATCTAATAATTGACTGTGATCCTATTTATAGTTAATTGTTCCCATTGTCCAATTTATAAGGATAGCAGCTCTAGGTTAGGATTGCTGCTGTTTAAGTATTTCGACAGTCGATCTTCTGCCTTATCCGTCGAACATTATTAGGTCTTCGTCTTTCAATCCCAGAGAATCAAAGATGCTGCAATAAAAAAACCAAAAATTAAATATTTACTTTATTCTAAATCTAAACAATTACTGCAGTAAGTTAATCGTTGGAAAATAAGAAACAAAGTGAAAATAAAATATAAATCAATACAAAAATTAATACAAAAATTAATACAAAAATTAATACAAAAACTATTACAAAAATTAATACAAAAATTAATACAAAAATAATGCAAAAGTTGTAAACAATTAATAGAAAAATAATACAGAAATTAATACAAAACTAGTAAAAAATAATTACAAAAATAATTTCAAATTCTAGGTACAGATTAAATGACAGCAATGCAAATGAATGCTTACATATGTAAAGTACTTTGGTGGAGAATAATTTAAACATTTACATATAGCAGACACTGTAAAATCGCTGGCGCTATGTATAAAAAAAATTTGCTAAAACGTACGGAAAGTATGTATAGATAATAAAATCCTAGACATGCTGACAAAGAGAATAGTGAAGTATGTTGCTGTACATAAAAATACGAATAGAAATAGGACAGGAGGCAGACTGCAAAGCAATAATCCATAGTGAGACAGGCAGACTTAAGAACCGCCGTCTCTGTCGTTATGACAGGTAGTAGTAATAACATGTGCGGAGTTGTAGTTATACAAATACATAATAGGTATAGGTACCTATGTTCCTGTGTATATCGATAGGATTTATACATGTGTATTTCCATATCTAATTATATTATGTGCATACTTATATGGTTGCACACATGTAAGTGCAACATATTTTATAAAAAACATTTTAAAAACTTTGGGATTTTACTCTGATGCACCGGGCGGGGTATAGAGTCGAATAATACATTTATCTATATGGCTTGTATTAAAATCGCTAACATTACAAACAATAAAATGCTGCTGTTGGTAAATTGAAGCTCTTGTAACAACCGGAACTAATCATACAAATTTCTGAATGTATGTTATGAAGATAGTCATTAAGTTTTTGTGTCAAATACGATGCCATGATTGGAAACGCAAATGCAACTATCTCCACAGTTGCTAAAATTCAATAAGGATCACTACAGCGTCCGAATATTATTTTTAAAGTTTGGAATGCAAAAGTGACTATCCCGTTTATTTACCATTGCAATCGCACACAAGCGGTAGAAACTGCTGGGATATTTCCCCTTTTTCTACAACATGCAATAAGACGTGTTAGCAGTAGTTTTCCATAGCAGCAGCGGGATTTTGCTTCCCGTATAAATGCGCTCCACTCATGACAATGTAAACACATGGGCCATGCTTTTAAACGACATAGACTGTTTTGCATTGGAATATTTGTGAAATATCTTGTGACCGTATAGTAATTCTTCCCATTTAGCAACTGTGCAGATAGTTATATTTGCCTTTTCAGTGTCAAACTGTTTCGTTCACCGCAAAAGTTATAATAAATTATAATATTTATAAACATGCAAAGCCTTGAAAGTCACACTGTAATAACATATGGAACGTGTGCGATTATGCTTGTAGTTTAAAACTTTTGAAATGTCATCAGTACGCATATAGGTAGATACTTATGATTATGATACATCTAACTTTATTTCTTTTCACATACATACATATATCTAAATTCCTCTGTATGAATAAAGATTTTGACTTTTGACAGATCAGTTCGGTCGCCCTCGCATTTTCTCATATGTTAAATATTTACACCGGACTCTCGCTATAAGAGATCTTCATATAAGAGAACTCTCTCTGTAGGAGATCCTTTGGGCCCTCATATCATACATAGTTATATGCATACTAGCTCTCTCTATAAGAGAATTACCATATAAGAGAATAATTTTGGTGATTTATAGCCTTCTCTTATAGCGAGAGTTCAGTGTACAGTGCTCCTCCGTCAAGATTTACAAATGACTTCCATATATATTTTTTTCTTAGCTTCTGTTCTGCTTTAGTTTTTGTTTATTATTTTTTTGCTCATTCAGTCAGAGACTCTCAAGGAGAGTCCTCAAAACTTAACAAGTTTAATTTATTATAATTTTTAAAGTTTTAATTTTTTAATTATTTTTGAAGATTTTTCATTAAATTTGTGCTCACACTATTTCTAGTTTCCATACAAAGTTTTATGTAAAAAATAATAAAACGGAATTAAATTAGGTTTAAAATGAACACTTAGTACAAAAAAGTCCAGAAAATGCTACCAATTTTCAATAAAAAAGCAAGAATTTTTAGAGTAAATATAATTGTTTAAAATTCAAAAATTTTAAATTTTAAAATATTTATACTTTATAGCCATCCGAAAATAGTTGTCAAAATTTTCCTTAGCACAGACAAACCTGATGGGTGGAAATACAAATTTAGTGTTCTTTATTTCTCACTTTCACATTCCACAAAATTATTTAAAATTGGACACATTTGCAATTCCAGGAGTATCCAGCGTTCCTGAATTTTATTCGCGTGTGCACTTGTGCAAACTCCAGTGACTCACTGTATTATATGATTGCTTATGTTATGATTCACAAGCGAAGCGAGGGAATAATAATCACATTTTAGTCTCCGTATTTCACTTGTACTATTAACGATAAGCATGCGGAGATGGAATGTGTATATTAAGAAAAATATTATGCTCCACACATGATATGTTCAAGAATATTAAGGAGCGCGATGAAATCATACCTTCGTGTTGTTTTTGTCAAGCAAACTCAAACATCACGACATTGGCATTCGCTGTACGTTGTATGTATACAGGGCAAAAAAGTATACAATTTGGTAATATAAATAAGCATTAGCGCTATATAATGTAATAATAAAAGCCTCATGAATTTTATCTTATGTGAAAAACATTAACATCTAAGACTCTAACAAGTGTACACTTATTACTTCAATAGCGTCGTTAGCAATTTGTTAATGTGCACGCGGATAAACGTAAGATTTTATATAACAAATGTTTGTAACGTGCTGTATATAAACGTAGGTATAAACGCTGGAAGGATCGGGATATTTTAAGCTCATTTGTGTGCTTAATGGTCTCCATCTCTTCCGAGAGTCAAGTTTAATGCCTCAAAAGCACTTGAGGCTCTTGTGATTTAACATGATCTTTAATTATCAGCTATTTAATGCTATAAGCAATGTGTCACCAAAAATTTCATAATTTTTTAAAATTACTTTTTGCATTAGAAATACCACATGCAGGGGTAGGAAAACATGTATATTAACAAAATATTTTGTTAAGCTACAAAAAAATACTACAACCTTGCCAGATTTTTTGGATTTTTTAAAGCAAATTTCATTAATAAAACAAAAAATACAAAAATTTATAAAATACTAATTACAAATTTTATTTATAAAATATCAAATACTTTTATTAAAAATTCATAAAAGTTTCCATTTGAAATGCTTTTCAATCAAATTTTTAAAAAATTTATAAAATTTAAAATACAATTTTTTTTACAAATTCTATCAAGTTCGGTTTTATTTTAGATAAAGAACTTTTACCGTGTTGGTGCATAGGTATGTATTTACATCAGGAAGAACAGTTGTTGAAAATTATTAAATTTAGCAACGCTTAGAATTATTTAGATCTTAGAATTTTGAAGGTCAGTTAAAATCGTATGATTCACAATATTATTTCATATAGTAAATGCCTTAAATACATACAAATGCATTACAATTATGGACTTTGTTCGTGAAATTAGAATTTGTATCCGAGTCCACGTCGAAGGAAATACACTTGGACTTCAATTAGCATCAATTAGAACGTCATTAAGTTTAAGTCCTCTACGGTTGTGACGAGGGTAAATCCTTCGTATGTATATAATTTGACAGTTTTTACCTGCAGAAGCTCTTTAATATTATGCATGTACGCATACATACTGATGTAAAATTCACGCTCGTAAACTCAAAAATAGGGCCTTCAAATTTAATATTAAATTTATAATTTCACATTTTAAAGACATAGTTTCCTGATTTTAGCAACTGCTAAATTTAAATGTAATGTTATATCATTAGAATACTATGATTTATTATTTTCGATAAAAGTCGATTAAAGTTGAAGGGATTTTTCGTTACTAGTCATTGTAGTGTGCTTGTGAATATGTCATTACATATTAATGTAAGGAAATTTTTCAAATTTGTAGGAAATATCATATAGTAGATATAAAATTAGTTCTAAATACGTTATAGTCTGCTGGTAAAATTCCTGACAATGACGATGTGAATCATTTTAAGTACCATACTTTAATGTACTAATCGTATTCCAAGTCACACATGCAATTCCCAATGCCTCACCTTCTATTTATGTTAAGTCTTCCAGGACAACATTAAACATTCTCGCAAGGTTTAATTGCAAGGTTAAAATAGACAGACGAAATGTGTTTTGATGAAATGATTTATAGTCATTTTGTGGTGTCTATAATTAAGTCAAATCTCTACAAACTGGAGATCATTTGATTTACAAAAATATTTATTTTTATTTAGATTTAAAAACAAAGACGACTCAGGAAATTTGTTTCGAATGACGTGGCGGGCCTGTGTGCGACAGTGGGTTATTTTATAATAGCTTCGTTTTTTTTATTTATATATGTAATTGTTATTAATTTTGTGCTAATTTTGTTACTTGTTTATATCACTGATATTATCTAAATATTTAAAAATTAGTTGTTATTGTATGCAATTTTGTATAATTTCAATTTTTTATTTTATTTTAAAACAAGTCATTTTACTTGCTTAAGATAAAGCATTATTAAACCGGACTCTCGGTATAAGAGATCTACATATAAGAGCACTCTCTGTTAGAGATTCTGTAGGCCCGCATATCTTGCATAGTTATATGCTTACAAGCTCTCGCTATAAGAGAATTCTTATATAAGAGACTGATTTTGGTGAATTATAGCGTTCTCTTATAGCGAGAGTTCCGTGTAATTGTATTAAATTACGGACAGTGTTGGCAGTCAATAATAACGTTATTTTTCGCACAATGCCCCTACAGTGTTTTTAGTAAATTCAAAAAGAATTTTGAAAATCGGCCGGTATTTATGGCTACTAATTGAGTAACAAAAAGTGAAAATAACGATAACCGAAACCGAAAGCGGAAAAGTTAGAAAAAAAAATTGAAGTTTTGATTTGACCTCAAACGATTGCATGTAACTTCAAAATTGAAGAATAACGAAATGAATAACGTTATCCAACTCTGATTACGGATTAAATATAGGTAATAATTTTCCATTACATGGCAACATTTAGACACACAAAATTTTCAACGAATTAAATTATTATTTAAACCGATACATAAAACTATGGTATTAAAAATACATACTTCAATGTGCCCTGAGAGTTTTAAATTCAGAGCTGATGAGTTAGTTCACTTTAAATATTTTATTTACTCAATTCACTAGAAATCATTTAATCTTGGCAAACTATACATAAACCCAATGTACAACAAAATCTAAAAATTTTAACATTCGCATCATGTGTAACACATTGAATATCAGACTACTCAAAATCACGTAATGATATTGAAAACAAAATGGTTAAATCGATTTTGATGTTTTATAGTTACTTAATTTATAAAAAATTATCCTAGGAAAATTGAAAAAAATTAATTTCACAATTACTATTTGTTGTAAAATACAGTGAACTCACTCTATAAGAGACCTTCATGAAAGAGAACTCTCCATTTAGCCAAATGATGGTCGATAACCCATCTTGCTTAATTTGAGCACCGATACGGTTATACACTGAACTCTCGCTATAAGAGAACGCTATAAATCACTAAAATCAGTCTCTTATATAGGAATTCTCTTATAGAG
>JAQGAK010002885.1:0-17516 GCA_034696945.1 Lipothrix lubbocki
GAGTAGATTTTGGGGGTATAGAAGATTTCTACCTTATAATCTAAACGAAGCAAATGACGGGTAGAACTCAAATATTATATCTGATTAACAATAACTACTACCTAGAAAAAAGTATTGCGATATATTTTTAGCACTTTTGGAATGAAGCGGGGCAAACCACACGTGCATTAGAAATTCATTGTTTAGGCTTAGGGTAACGTTTTATGCTGAATTCGAAAAAAATATGCATACGTGTTTGGTCGCTATCATAATAATCGACCAAATAGTTTTGTCTAAAATTAAATCCGTGAACCCCTCTTCCGAGACATTTGGCACTCCCATTTAAATATATGGGAATTGTTGAAAGATGAATTTCGTAACGGGTCTACTTTAATGCAATATATCCTTTTTTGGTATTTTTGAGGAGCTAACAAAATTTGGGCATGTAGTGCTGGCAATCTGAAAATGGCCAGACATTTTGTACATCTCGCCCGCCCAAAATACCACGGCATTTTGGGCATTTTAAAGAGGAAATCAGGCAAAATGTTGGGCAATTTCAAGATTTCAGGCCAATTCTTGAAACATTTTGATTATATTTGAATTTTTTTCTAAATATATTTGCGACAAATATTTTACGTATTTAAAATTTTATTTAATTATTATTACTAATTGTTTTAAATTTATTGACAATAGTTTGTCTTTTGTACCATTTAATTTATTTGTGGAATTTTGTGAAAAAAATGGAAAAATCCCCGGATTTCTGCCAAAAATGCCCAGTTTTCTGCCCAAAAATGGGAATTTTCAAATTTCCGCGAATAACAGATTTTTAGGGCATTTACCCTGTTGGCAGGGCATTTTCAGCAGGAAGGTAGAAACAAGAGAGCATTTTCATTTTGCCAACATTATACGTATGTACATATATAATATTTTGCCCTTGCCCCCCCCTTGACAATTTCTGGCTACGCGCCTGCAATATATTGCACATAAAAGCTTGATATACCTCCACAGATGTTGTAAAGAGCCACCGGCAGTGTTGACAGAGTGGCACATGACGTAAATGGCAAAAGTGTGACAGAAATTATTGCCACTTGTGACATAAATAGAAAATATATGCAGAAAAAATAATATTTCTAGTGGATATTTAGAATTTGTATTTGTAGGGTATCCGGTGTTGTTCGATTACACATGAAAAACGTGCGCATTTGGCTTTTGAAGAGCGCGGGCCTACCAAGTAATAGGATAGAATATCTATCGATACGATATAATCAAAGAATAATGGAATAATATTAGATATTATATTTTTAATTGTTTTTAACAATTTACATTTTGGCCTTAAAACTTTGTTAAACTTTGCAAAAAGCGTCTAATATTTTTGTAATTTTAATTTTGGCTCTAAAACTGTCTAAATTTCAAAAGTTTAAAAATTTTGTAAAAAGGCAAAACAAGATTTTGAATAATTTTTTTCTTATTAAAATATTAGCTCAAAAATTAAACATATTTAGTTGAGTATTATTGAATAGAGGCAACCCGACTATTAGTATTTACCATTATTATTATAATTCGAATTTAAGCGCTAAAACAGCATCGAAGTTTAAAAAATGACACTTAAGGATCAGAATGTTCTGTCACCGTGGTCGGCTGTAGTCTCTACCGTGGTCTGCTGCAGTCTCTGCTGTGGTCTGTAGCAGTCTACACCGTGGTCTGCTGTGGTATCTACCGTGGCCTGCTGCAGTCTCTGCTGTGGTCTGTAGCAGTCTATACCGTGGTCTGCTGTGGTTTCTACTGTGGTCTGCTGTGGTATCTACCGTGGTCTGTTGTGGTCTCTGCCATTATCTCTGCCGTAGTCTGCTGTCTCCGTCATGGTCTGTGCCACAGTCTGCTGTCTCCGTCATGGTCTGTGCCATAGTATGCTGCCTTCGTTGTGGTCTTTCTCGTGGTTTGCTGTCTCCTTTGTGGTCTGTGCCGTGGTTTGCTGTATCCTTGGTGGTCTGTGCCGTGGTCTGCAGGAGGCGTAGGTTATGTCGTGGTCTGCTGAATCGCGGTGTTCTATGCCGTGGCATCCTGGAGGCGGAGTGGATTATGTAGTGGTCTGCTAGGGGCGCAGAGGTTTACGCCTTGGTCTGCTGTAGGCGCTAGGGTCCATGCCATGTTCGCGGTGGTTTCTACCGTGTTCTGCTGTGGTCCCTGCAGTCTGCTGTGGTCTCTACCATGGCCAACTGTAGACTCTGCCATAATCTCTGCCGTGGTCTGTGCCGTGGTCTGCTGTCTCCGTCGCGGTCTGTGCTGTAGTCTGCTGGGGGCACTGTGGTTTATGCCGTGGTTTCCTAGGGGCGCGGTGGTCACCTCAGAGGTCTTTTCCGTGGTCTCCGGCATGGTCTACTGTGGGCGCCGTAGTCATCGCCTTGGTTTGCTTAAGGCGCTGTGGTTTCCGCCGTGATATGCTTTGGGCGCTGTGATCTCCGCCGTTGTCAGATGTAGGCGACATGGTATAAACCGTGGCTCCTATGGTCATAAATTTATGTATTCCGTTCTGGAAAAAATAAATACTTATATTATGATCGGATGGAGTGTTGACTTGAAAAATAAACACGGGCGGGAGACGTCGGATATCCGATTAAGTTTTAAGAATTGAGCGCAAGAATGATGATAAGCATCAGTATCACAATATATACCCCAAAATATAATATCCTTATATAATATATATGATATAGTATGAAGTTATATAATATCCTATAAAAATCTCACCTAATGCATTTCTTGAATATGTGTTATTACACTATTTTTGAATCAATGTATTTAAAATAAAATGCTAATACTGTAAAATACGATACATTTTCAAGCACTGCAAGATATAAAACAGGAAAAATTAGCTTAGACAATTTATTACGCTGACATTATTCTGGGCTAAGTAACCCTTAGGCTTATGTTTGGGAAGACCAGTCATGAAACGCTTTGTAAACCGCAACAACGGCTTCCATCACGATTACTTGTTGCCCTGAGCTTAGTAATCCAGAAGCTTGGTTTAAAAAAATTAATAAAATTAGGGCGTAATTTCTTCGGCAATTACATGCATACGTATGCTATTTCAATTACATACATATGAGTGTGGTTGCCATGGCAATGAACGTTATCACCTCGGGCGACATGTTGGAGACAGCTTCAGAATCTGTTATGGCGGAGTGTTTAAACTTTAACAAATTTCATGGTTAACACAAAACATAACAAAAATTATCGCGAAAAATAACAGAAATAACCGCAAATTATATTACCGGCTTCGACTGAAAAAACAAATAAATTAGCTCATACTTTCTATGACAATTACATTCATAAAAAATATATTTAAATTATATGCATATTATTGTATTTGCCAAGGCCATGAGCGTCATCAATTCGGCTAGCATGTTGGATACATCTTTAGAAGCTGAAATAGCAAACTAATATAATATAAGGGCTAAGAAAGCACTGCAAGTAATTTTCGGTAAAATGGAAGGCGAGTTTCGTTGGTCGGCTAGAGTAACGTAACGTGAGAGTAGAGATGGAAGCGTGGCCATAAAGCGTTCAACTTGTCCATTGCACTGCGGATAAAATGCGGCAGTAAAGGACTAGGTTATCTCGAGGGCCTTGATCTCCAACATAAATGCAGAGGTAAACTGAGTACCCTGGTCGGTAATAAGAGTGTCGAAGCATCCGAATTTACAGATGACGTCGTCCAGTTAAAATACGGCAGATTCTTCAGCGGTGAATCCATGTAACGCCTTAGTTATTGTATATTTTGTCAGATAGTCATGTACGCCAATAATGCATGAGGGTCATTTTTGTCATGCGGAAGAGGTCCGAACAGATCGCAGGCGGCCATGGAAAATGGTCGATTCGATCTCCAGAGGTTGAAGTAGTCCGTCTGGTCTGGCGGTTCGTCTCTTCTAAGCTTCTCAGTGTCTGCGTTCAAACTTCAGACTTATGTGATTTGTTGGAGAAGCATAATTTAATGTCAACCCCTTGTGTAGGTGAACAACGTGAGCATTTATGTTGGACAAAGGTATGGTACACGAGACTGAAATGCAATTTGGAGCTAGGTGCGGATAATTGTAACAAATCCCGGGATGTGGCTTGAACAGGAACTCCATGGGATGTACTTTATGGATAAACACAGGTACCCATTGCGAAATTAAGCTTGGAATGCTTATATTGTCCGATAGTCGGTTGGGAGATAATTCATTATCGGGGGATATCATCTCCGAAAAACATGTGATGAAATCGTCAATGCGTTATGAACCAATGTTGCAGAACAGAATTTGGAAAAGGTCGCAGGAAGCATTGAATGATAGAGCCACTGAAGTCTAGGATCCGACGTTAAAAGTCTAACATGCACTTTAGGCTTCTAAAGAAGTCAATTCTTAGTATAACATCAATGTCCTGGTCTGGCAGGAATGTAACCATATGAGAGAAGTTAAGATTCCCAATTTGTAGTTGAACATTCTGTTATCCAAGCGGCCGAATGCGATCCCCACTCACAGATCGGATTAACCCAGTTGTATGTAGTAGATTCAGGGGTGCTAGTCGGGAAGTCGCGAGTGTTAACATAGATCCGGAGTCTATGCATGCGTTGGCAACACATTGATTCATTAACAATGGTGTGAATATGTAACAATCCAGATTCAGGGGGTTGAGAGAGGTACGAGTCAAATGAAAGCCAACTTGTGTCCGATGAAATCCATGAATCTAAGGGGATGAGCGAAGTTAATTCTGTTGGGCTGATCCCCCTGCCATCGCGTTTTTTGGTGTGGAGACCTTGGGTTGGCTTAGATTAAATCACCTATGGTGGGACGTTGTTCTGTACGTCGACAGGGCTCAATACTTGCCTTTATAAAGCAATGAAGAGTCTCATGACCGTCGTAACAACAAAATCAGCATTTTAAATTTGGAGTCTTGAGGAGCTTTCACCCGTATTTTTATGAGTAACCCTTTTATTTCTTCTTTTGGTTGGATTTGTTCTTCTGCGTATTGCCTTGGGACGCGCTGCCGAGGGTGCACATAACGCTTTGTAAATTGTTGCTAAATTACACCATGTAGGCAGTCTTCTCCGGTTGGTTCTCATCATCCTGGCTGGTTTGGTTTACATTGTAAGATTTCGACTTGGACTTAGCCTCCTTGGAACGAAAGTTAGACATAGTGTCGTTCTGGGAAAGTTTCGCAAGTAATATAGCCATTGTGGAAATCGTCCAATTTAGCATGTAGATTTTGGTGTAAGAGTTTAATCCGTGCCTGATGATTTCCGTCTGTTCACTATCAGAAAGTGTTTTTCCCGATTGGCGATTAAGCTTTTTCATAGCGTAGTAGTACGCTACACCAGCTTCTGTGTTTGATTGTTTGCGGGTGTGATAAGTTATGGCTCCGAAGAGAGTCTGGCGAAGAAGAGGTATGCCATTTGATATCACCGGCAGAGTCAGTTGTTGCTATCCATTCTTCCCTTGTAGAATAATACCAGTCAGAAGCGGGTCCAAGAAGAAGGTTACTGAGATATTCCTTTCAGGAGGCATCATCCCAAAAACCGTAAAATTGTTCGTATTTGTCCAAAAATCCCTTACCTTCTTGGAAGGAACCACCGGAAAAATGTTTCGGCGGGATTAGCAGGATTGACACATTTGGCCGAGCCATTGTTGGAGCTGCACGTCTTGGTGGCGGATGTGGTCCTAAGTGTGGTCCGGATGAGCTAGTTTCGGGTACGGTAGTGGATGGCGTCAACACTAGAATAGGTGGCGTAGTCGTCACAGAAACAGCTGGCGACGTCGTCGCAGGAACAGCCGGCGAAGTCGTCACAGGAACAGCTGGCGAAGTTGTTACGGGCACTTGGATTCCTGTGGAAGGAATGACCGACTGAGTTGTAAATAGAATATAATGACAAAAGCGGCGGAGCAGGTGGCGTGAATTCGGATGACACGACAGTGGACACCCCACTAACTGTAACTATGGTAGTTGTAGCAAGCAGCCCACTGGGAACAATAAGGGTTAGGATTAGTGAGTTGTCCCAAATCAGAGAACCTGGGGATTTTTTCGTCAAATTTTGCTTGAAAATCTGGTGCAAGCAGGTCGCGAACAGCTTTCAATCAATCTGCCGATGGCTGGCTCACAATAGTATCTTGTGGGATGAAAAAGACCCAAGGGAACTCTTACGCAATTTAAAGTAGTGGGTGTGGGAAGATGATACGGATTTATGGAGTGTTATAAAGACGGCAAGGCGTCAATTGTCGTTCTCTCCGAGCTAAGATATGGTGATGCAACATCAGGTGAGGAATCGTCAGCTATTGCTGGAGTTTCCCGAAACTCACTCAAGCTTGGCGATGCTAAGGGGGAGTGTTGGAGTTTTTTGGTGGGGGCAAATGAAGACGATATGGAATCAGCAGCCGTGGAATCTAAGGTAGTCTCGGCAGCTGTGGAGCCTAATGAGGATTGATCCGACTGAGCACTGGCAAAACTTTCGCCTTGAAGTAGGGTTTGGTACCCAGAGGTTGTGACGGATGATGATGCCTGGCTGGACGTGTCCTCTGGTTGGCGTTCGGGGTGCAAACCTCCTTGTCGAAGTTTCCTCTCTATGCAATTTTTAATGTTAGCATGTACTTTAGTTCTTTGACATTAATCGAAAAACCCACCGTACCGTAAACTTTGCTAAGCCTAGACACCCTACCACAACTCAGATGTCCAATATCCAAGTTTCGATTGGCCTGTAGTAAAGTAGGGCCAGGTAAGCAACTGTTTACTATACGATATGTGAGTACAGATTCATATAATGAACGACAGTGTAGACGACAAATAGAAAATGCACAGCAAAATAACGCCAACGAAAGGAGCTGCAGGAACGTCTGAATGTCCCACGCGGCAAGTGGATGCCAGCAGCAGCAGCAGCAGAAACGAAGAAACAAGTTTAACGTGCGAGTATAAGTACAAACACGGAGTGGCAGTAGACTGGCTGGCTCGCAACTACAGCAAACAATGCTGGATATACGAAACAATACGTACAGTTAGCAGTAAAAACTGTATTGCTTTTCTCAAAAATAATATTTGATTAATCCCGTACAAATCCAGACAGTGCAAAGTCCATGTACTGCTCATCAGACGTACACGTCTCATGAAAAGTGCACAATTAGGTCTTATCCGATTGGTTAAGCCCGATCGTACGATCCTGCAAACTCTCCTTCTGCAATCAGCCGTCTGGCTCGTGTATACATGCACGATACATAGCAGTATAGCAGCTATACTATACTATATAGCTGAAAAGAGTCCAAGTGTCGCAATCTTTGCAAATCTACTCTCGATCTCAAAACTTACCCCTTTATAAGCCAAATCTGCACAATTTACCTCTCTCTCATACGTCCGCTCCCAAAGTTACTCGTTTAGAAGCTTTATAAGCAAAATCTATCGCTCCAGACTACAAGTGGTATCTCAATCTTCATTCAATGCACTTCGCTTTGAGTCTCCTTCAGAGGCTTCATTCTATTCCATTACTGAATAAACTTACATCATACAATACATTACCATAGCAATACAGTCCTCTTTCATTTACTTATACCATCATACATAATAAGTATCACCCACAAGAGCTAAATCCATACTAACATAGCTCTCCACAGACCAAGTGAGGATTTTTCACACTCAGCCTCACGTAACAGTATGTATATGTAATGTCCAAACGAAGGACCGTGATATTGTAGAGTGTAAGAAATAAATGAGGACTGTTTGATGTCTTGAAGCCAACTGCTTCTTTTATTGAGATTTGTGCCTTTTATATAAATTTAGTATAATGTTAAAGATACAAGAGAGTTAAACTAGAGTTGGAAAATGTTGGGAAATTAAGAATATGGCTTAATCATAGAGAATAATTGGAATTGCATTATAAAATCAGCAACAATAAAAGTGAGAGTGTAATTAGTGTGGATAAAGCAAGGCTGTAGTGACAGGTACCTAATACAAGCCAGAAAATATTTGGAAAGGTAATGGTTCGATGACAACAAGGCTGTATAGCATGATTACATGTATAGAAAATAAGAATAATAAATATTTCTCACAATATTGTTATTCCGGAACCAGTTGCAACTGCCAGCTGAAAGCATAGGACCATTGCTAACCAGCCACAACGTTGTACAGATTCGGAAAAAATTTAATGTAATTTACAATTGAAGGACTTGACTTGCAGCCGCATTCAACATCAACAAGAACAATTCAACAATTCGAATAGTACAGGATCCTGATCATTGTCTTAGAAACGGCAAGCTGCCCTTAAACATGCGAAAAAATATTACGAGATACAAGGGATCAGTGCGACCCAATTCAACCTGAAATTAACAATGCATATTAAAATCCATTTACTCAACCTGAAATAAATTTTCAACAACCACATGTGACTACTGCTCAACAAAAGTATCGACAGGCAAGCATCAGAATTGTGAACGAAACAAACAGCCAGCAGAAGCTATTGGAACTATTGAAGATTTTTTGAGGCCACAACAATTTTTTAATCCAATCTTAGAGGATATTGCCTAGGCCATCTGGAGATTTTACGGCGAACCAATATTGTAGCATGTACAACCAAGGGTCAGAACCTTACAAGTGAAAAACAAATTTATAAGACAGCCGCAGTTCAAAAAACATTTGAACCATACAGACCACCCAGTCAACCATGCCAAATTTGGCCTACCGCGCCTAAAGATTGTCGAGTGAAAACTGTTGATGTTTACTTATCTGCATACAGTGTGCCAACTACTGAGATTAAAATTATGTAGAATTCCAAATTAAAGATATGCAACTTTACCATTCAGAATTACAACAAGGAACAAAGAGACATTGCCATTCAGGATTGATACCAGAGACGCTGCTACAGCAAATATTTTTCCAACGACCACAATTACAAGCAAGGGCTGCTAGGACCAACCAGTGCACATCAATGTATGAAAAGTGGCTACCGCTTGCAACAATTACAGATTTTGGGAACATTCTAGCCCAATCACATCTCACATATTATTTCTTTGATACAAGCAACTCAAGCTGTACAGAACATTCATTCTCTACCATTGGTTTCAACAGTACCAATTTCCGCAGCCTAATATACCGGTCCGCAACATTCCTATACAATTACATTTGTTGCTTAAAGGAGCTGACAACTTGGAGAAGAGCTGTTTGTAAACCTCCAGTAGGTCCTAGTGCCGAATTAGATGCAACGTTAAACTGGTTCCTACAAGTCACACGATCAGTTTCGCAAGCTAAACACGTTCAACAGAATACAATCCGGCCTCAAAATACTAATTTTTAACCTTAAACTTCCACAGCAAAACCATTTTCCACCACGTTGAAGTTATACTTGTGGACCTATGGAGCACCAAGTCAGAAATTTCCGTATCTACCTGGAGCGTCAACAAAGTCGACAACAAAATAATGGACAACATCGTCAGGAAGACAAAAAAAAACGATTTGGAAATCAGCAAATTAACAATTTTGGTCAACGACCCAGAGAAAGGTAATTCTGCATCTACTGCCAAGCGACCACCTATGCTGTTATTGAAAGTAACACAGAAGCGGAACGCCGCCAGAGAGAGCAAAAAAATACAGCAAAAAGGAAGCTACATGCCTGAACCGAATTCACAGCAGTTCTTAACTAGCAGCAGTACCAAGGAAATGGCCAGAATCAGCATTAGGTGCAACTCATTCAACCTTTGAACTAGAAAGGGCGTCGAGATCAGCGCTGCCTCGTAACTATCCACAGCATAAATTAGTAAATAGCTTAGTACAGAATTTTCTTGTTTTTTAGTTAACGCTAAAACAGAACTAGACAATCATATTTTTAGCTCATGTCCAATAAATAGTAGTTCCACTGACCATGCCTAATAGCATAATCACCACAGAGACAACTCAAGAGATCATCTTGCCAGATTTTTGGCAATGGACATATTGCAGTGCACCGGTATAGTACACAATGTAGCGCCTAATATGATTATGGAAACAGCCATTGCAGCCACTTCAGTCAATGAAAATTAAGTTAACTCGGCAAATAATGTGCGGCATTTTATATTATGCCGACGACCACCGAATTGGTAATTCAGGGAACGTAATACTACAGACTACATTAGCGCTAAAACGTTATTAATGGGACAATTCTCTGCTATAATAAGAGAATTTTAATTATGCCAGTATTAAAGCAGATGTGCAGAAATACATTTAATCACGCTTCGATTGTCAAGATGGAAACAATTCCATTCGAAAATATACAGGATTTTATCAGTACATATCTATTCAGCCCACCCTTTTCGAGCATATTTAGTTGAATTTTTTAGGTCCCATAACCTCCATACAAGAAGTGACAAAATATGTTCTAGCGACAATTGACTATCTTACTAAATATTTTGTGTGTAAAATAACTATGACTCCGCAAAAACTGTTGCAGCATTTTTATTTGAGGATATCATTGCGAAATGCTCTCCAAAAAATAATTAAGTGTGATAGAGGTACAGGTTTTTTTGCATTAGTTATTCAAGAAATGTCACACGGATTGGGAATCGGAATGCAATTTTCTATACAGCTTTACGTCCGCAAGCTAATCGCTGCATTGAAAGAACACATTAAGTCATAACGGATGTTACAGCAATGTAGCTTAGCAAGCATAGTAATTTACAATACATAAATTACAAAACACAATTTACAACATCTTGTGGTAGCAACAAATTCATCTATTCAAGCAGCTCAAAAGTTATCTCCATTTTTCCTTTTGCATGGTTATTATTCCAGGTCACATACAAAATGGTCTGCCTGCATTACAGGGTAGCCGTAATCAATAGAATTTGCAGGATATGACGACGGCATGGAAATTGCAAAAGACTTGTTGCATAAAGCTCAACAGAAATAAGCTTAAAGAGTCAACCAGCGTAAAAGGCATGTAGAATTTGAAGAAGGGCAGAAAGTCCTGTATAAAGGCAAGCCTAAGAAACTTGGTGTCAGCTAAAACCTACTAGCTCCATATTTCGGCCCTTTCATTGAGAAATTTAACGTATATCATTTAATTAGAGCGAATGTTCAATGTACTTTCATAAGAAAATAAGCGCATGTCAGCAGGAACTATTTTGTGAACGTCCATCTTGGTTGGAATGTAAACGTTTACCATTACAAAAATTTAAATAGAAAAGAGAAAAATACCCGAACATGTGCCAATTGACATAATTTGTAATTTAATTATAATTAATTATATGATAATAGGAACGGAAATATTGCACCACCACAGCTAGGTCATACAGAAGATGTGCATGCACAGTTTGCAATTAAGCATTCATCCAAGATGGCGCGAGTAACTTAGAAACAAAATAGACGCACCCAACTACGACTATTTCAAAAAGAGTCACAAAGGCTAGCGCCTGAAGTAATTTAAACGGCACATACTGATTTAGAAACTGAACTTTAAGTTTAAATAATACTTATGCAAGAAAATGTTAAAAATTAAACTGGCGCTATTGTTGTGTGGATTAACTAATTGTCAAAATTTAACAAAAGCGATTTCAGGAGTGTTAGTTGCGATCATTCCACAAGATGTTGTGTTTGAGAAGGTCATACATTTAAGGCATGAAATTGAGTTGAGTATTGATTTGAGTATACATTTACACACAGAAACACACGCAGGTACATTAGCAGTATTATTTCAAAAGCAGGAAGAAATATTTTTCGAAATCGCAAAACTGCGTAACATAATCCATGTTCAACATTCACTGAAACAAAAGCGAGATGTAGAAGAAAAAGAGTCAGGATGAGGATTTGATTTTGTGTCTAGAGCATTTTCCTACAGCTGTAGTTTTGCAACTCTTGGTCAGGTATACTCAAAAATAAATAGGGACAATAAAGCCATTAGGGCAGATAAACAACAGACTGAAAATCATATCAAGCAGAAACATTTTGATAATTAATTCGGAATTGAAAATTTTTTCCTCCAACTTTGAGTGTCACTAATTTCTCCAACAAATTTTGAAATTCATAGTGAAATTATTCAACTCAGCCAAGTTATAATTGACAATTATTAAGCAATTTAAAAGATCAACTATAAATAACTATATATAAAAATAAGTTCATCTATTTACTCATATTGGTCAGGTACACTATCCCAGAATTTGATCAGTACAATAAAACTAGAGCAGGATTGAATAAGTTGACTAATTATTTGTTTGATAAAAAATTAAGTTTAGCATTAAGTTATTAGTTAGTAGGTGTGATTTAATTAATTTTGGGTTAAATAAATTGTAACTAGTGGCTAAGCTTGTCAAAGACAGGCTATTTTGAGATCATCTAGGTCATGTGATATATTTTGCTAGCGTGTAGGCAGATTATAAGTGAAAAAATCGGCTTCTAAAATGCGACGGATGGCGACTTGTTTGCTTTTTATACCAAATTTGTAAGAGCTAATCATTTTAACCTTGGAAACGTGGAAATGTTTAAGCTCTATTTTCTATTTTTAAGTCAACATGAAAAGGAGTCATTTAATTTTTCAAAATTTCCTCCAGTATGAAAATTCCCCATGTTACACAATTATTTCAATACAAACCCCGTTTTGTACGACTTTGCTTTTATTCTCAATGTATATATTTTGCCAACTTAATTTAATTAAAAATATTTATTAATTTTTGGAGTATGTACTCTTGGCCAAGCGAAGTTCCAGAATTAATTTCTTCATATAAATCACATCCTGATACAATTACAGTCCCGCTTTCCATCTGCGGCTCATCAATAATGAACCTGGTTTTGCAGAACGGCTTATATGTCATTGCTTTATTCTGAATATTTAATAAGTTTTCAGATAGAAGTAAGGTGTACAATTTGACTAGTTTTAAATGTTCCGTAACTTTAAAGCAAAACAAATTAAATTTTTGGAAAACTTTATTATTCAAACCCCAATGATGTTGTGAAAAGAGTGTTTTCTGTATAATTCATTATTGACCTGGGTTCAATGTTCGGTGACCCAAGAGTCAAGCGGTTAAGATTTTCTAAAAATGTTTTATTTAGCCTCACATTGATTTTGCAAGAGGAGGGTTTTCTACGAATTTCATTAAAATTCATCAGGATTTGCAGTTTGACCTGCGCTAAATGTTCGGTGACCCAAGAAGTAGGCCGATGCTAATTTTCAGAAACTTATTTAAACACTGGATTTTAGAAAAAGAAGCTTTTATGAAAATTTTATTGAAATCAGTGAAAGTGCTGAAGTTTTACCTGTGTTATATGTTCGGTGACCTGTAGTTAAAGCGGTTACGATTTCTGGAAACTATATTTAATGATTTTATGAAGACAATTTAATAAAAATTTTATTGAAATCGGTCAAGTTATGCAAAATGGCCTGGGTTACATGTTCGGTGACCTAGAGGTCAAGCGGTTACGTTACGATTTCCAGAAACTTCCCCATTTAACATATTATTGATTTGTTGAAACGAAGTACCTGAACATGTCATTGAAATCGGTCCATTTTAAAATTTGACCTGGGCTAAATGTTTGGTGACCTGCAGGTCAAACCGCTGAGGATGAGGTCACGAAACTTTTGCGTTGGCAAGTTCCCTCCGTCACCTTTAAAATGACACTAACACTATTACACATGTTAAAATATTAATGTATTAGGGATGTATGGACTATAGTTAGATAGTCACAACTGTATTTTAAGAATTTAGTTTAATTAGTCACATTTGTATTGTGACAAGTTCATTATTTTGTGAGTACTTATATATTACTTTAATGGAATTTTATCCCAATGGTTAATTTTCCGCATTTTGTTATTTTTAATCTATCCGCATGTACCTACATTAAAAGATAGTTTTTAAGATAAAACGTGAATCTAAAATTTTTTGGGACATTGATATCTAATAAATATACACTTGTAGTGTATGTTTCGACGTTTTCGCTTAATTCATGTTCCCTATAATAACAAACAACATTATATTACTATACATAATTACAGGGTATATAGGATAAATGCATACATAGATAGTATATAAGTAGGTATATGTATGTATGCAGTAATCATGTTTCGAATTAAATGGATACGTGGTTTTTAGTTAACAATATGATTCTCTGTAATAGCCAAGCTTTCGTACACAATCTGTGAACATCTTCAGGGCAAAATGAGGAATGAGGGAAATTTTTACAATAGTAAAATTTTGTTATAAAGTAAAGAATAAATTTGACAATTTTTTATCTTATAGTTTGTTTTCTAGTTTCGGTATGATAGGCGACCAGGCGTTGCTTAGAGAAAAACCGGGGTTAATGTTCATTAAATCGGAGGTTGCATGTTGAAGTGTTTGCGTATTGTAACCGTAATGTAGAACATAACAGGTTATTCTCTAAAAGGTTGTCTACTTATAATTAGCAATATAATATTATTACATTGTTCATTTCGTTATATAGGTATAGTATATATAAGATATGTAAGTATACGTAGATATATTTAGTATTTATGTGTATAGTTAAGTCAACTTACATTTATCAACACGTCGGACGAATTTAAAATCCAGAATTTATACATAAGAAAGCGACCTCCCCAGGTAACCGGTAATCCCCCAACACCCAGCAGCGCCAACGTCAATGAAAATCACCAAAACAGTACTGTCATCAACATACAAAAGTCGTAAAATATTATTTATTATTTTTGTTTTTAAATATATAGTTATAGGTTATACATATTCATTTACTCTTGACAATTATTTTTTACCGTGAAAACATGTGTAAATATCAATTAAAAATTTAGGTTCCTAATTTAAATTCCTAGAATCTAGTAATAGACACTATTTAGTATATGTATACCTATTATCAAACAATATCATTCACAAAATATTCAATTATCTTGAAAACATCCATTTTCCCAATGTTATTACATTGTATAGATAATTTCAGAAATTTTACAAAATCCGGTAAATAATTACGCAATTGATGATTAACAAGTATCTACAGCTCCGCTTAACCGTTTCCGTCCATTTCTGAAAAAATTGGCAGTATCCGTCTCCGGTAATCCTGATTTCATCTATTTTTTCCTGTCAATTATCAGCAATTGTAATTTTGTAATTTTTATTTTTGTAGCTTATTATATTCAAAAATGAATGTTGTGACAAAAAAACGTCATAATAATCATGAGAGTATATTATTTTTCTTATTTAAATCGATTTGTTTTTAGTAATTCTTAATTTCTTTAATTTATTGAAATTTTGCGAAAAATTCCTTACCTTATTCATGTCAAGGGACCGCCATAAATCTGGAGGGAGGAAGTTAGCGCAATTCGCTCATTTTCTAACAGTTTTAACAATTTTCGACAAAATTGTCATTTTTACGTATAAAAAATTCATTTATTCCGGGAAAATCCCAAAAAGCGTCAATTCGTAATGTTAAAAAACTATGTGGACAATTTCTACCTTGTATTATTCTCCTATTAAATTACATAATAATTATGTAATATAATAGAAATTATGTATGTATATGACGTATAACTTTATTTGTGATGAGTAGTATAAAATTCAGGTCCATAAATGTGCTTATCCCTTGTCTACATGTAAACTTTAGACCGTTGTATCTCCCAAACAACAAAAAAGTAGGAAATAATGAAAAGTGGGTTTTCACACACGGTGTGTCGGGTATCTATGAAAACAAATTCATTACCCTAGCGACTGACCTTTTTCGATGGGTTTTCTCATAAGTAAAAATTAAGAATTTGTAATGTAAAAGTATAATCTTCAGCCATATCCGGTGCAATGGGCAATGCAATGGTATTTAGGTTATGTTGCACAATTTTAATATGCTGATTGAGCACAATTGCTCAATATCAAGTACAAATGCAGGAAATTATGATGTTAGTAAGGATATTGTTACTGTAGACCGAAGTCAAGTCCATAAAAACTTGAACTTCATCTTCTCTGCATAAATCGTCCTTAATGTGAAGTCTAAATTATCCCCGTCGGTTGATTATTTTATTTGTATTTCAGTGATAATTCAGTTATTAAATTATTAATATTATTTAGCTTTAATCCCTCCATTTCTCCGTATTATTATTTATTTACCATTAGTATTTCGCATTTACGCACATTTACACTTCTCCGTAGGCACATCTATACATTATCGTCCATCTTTTATCATTTCACATTAGCTTTGCGAGTATTTCCCAAATTAATAATTTCCCTTGACAAAATACTAATTTGTTACAAAATTAAAAGAAATATTAAATTTCTTCATTAATTCTTCTCCATCCATCTGGGAAATTGATTTCTTCTTGATTGGCGTTAATGGATGATTGTTGTGATGATCTTCGCGCAAATGGCCTTTAAAATACTGATATTCTATCTAGGGTATCCGGGCGTGACGGAACTAGGGTATCCGGGTGCATGGGTTACAAAACCGTATCCGGGCACACTCGATTTCCCGCTAATTTTTTCAAAATCTGGGACTTAACGTTAAGTCCGTAAGCCCAATTTTTACGCCAAATAAAAAATATTCGGGCTCATAAAAATATCCGTGCGCATAAAAATATGCGAGCAAACAAATAAAAAAAGTTATTGAATTCAATGCTTTTTAATGGGCTGAACGTCCACCAAAGACAAAATTATTATTATTTAATCTTGTTAAACTATTGTGATTTACAAAAACATAAATTTTATGGAATATCAGGTAAGGAAACCTAATTTTATTTAATTCCTAAATATAAGGACACCAAAACTTTTGCAGGTTAGGTGACTTTTCACGTGTTCATAGGAAGGCATTACGTGTCGCCGACAAACTAAAAAAGGAAATTACAAGGTTTTGGGTCAAAACGAACAGGGAACAGCTCGTTTTTCGAAATTTCCTTTATAATAATAGGTTTATTTTCCCATGTTCCAGAGCCCCGAGATCCCTAAATACCTTCATTTTAATATAAGCATTTTCGTACGCGTGATTTATATAAGCTCCTTTCCATATTGTGTCAAAAATGTCAAAATCATATACGCTCCATTTTTGTGACGATGTATTGATTGCCAATGACTTCATAGAATTAAGGGTTCCTGAAATTTTCATTTGAATCGGTGATGGCTTGCAGTTTGACCTTCATGAAAGGTTTGTTGACCCAGATGTTAAATCTGTTTCGACTATCAAAAACGTTTTTATTTAACCTTCTCATGATTAAATGAGAAAACTATTTCCGGAAAATATCATTAGATCCGGTTGGGGTTTGCATTTTGACCGGGTTAAATTGTTCGGTGACAAAGAGGTTAAACCGTTTTGATTTTCCAAGCCGTTTCCAGTAACCGGAACATCCAGAGGATATTTTAAGGCCAAGCTACCGCGTGACATTTTCGCCTGAAAGGGCACTTTTGTTTAGACTGAAGGGCACATTTTTGTTACTTAAGGGCACATTGTTTAATTGTATTATGGTTTCTGGACACAAGAATGCGCAACTTTATAATCCAGTAAAGTTATCGTTAGTAACTATACATTTAATATCGCAATTGTTCATTTTCATAGCAGTAAATATCTGCCCAGTCAAGGGTTAAATGATGTGCAACATGGAAAGAACT
>JAQGAK010002886.1:0-17511 GCA_034696945.1 Lipothrix lubbocki
GTTCTCCTTGGGGTTGATCTTCCTGTGGTTGATTTTCCTCTATTGATACTAATTGGTACTCCGGTTGAAAAGCGCTGTTGTTTGGTGTACCTTGGTCGGGATTCGCAGTTTCGTTAATATTCTCTTAGTGGAGAAATCTCCCTGTTGGATCTCCAAATTCTGTTTCCCACTCTGGTGGCCACTCTGTGTATCCGGGTTGGATATTCAGATAGGTAGTCCAGTTGGTAAGTTCGTGATGATTAGGTGATGGTATAAACACTTCGTTGTCACTGTCACTATTGGAAATTGAACTGAATGTGTTAGGTTGTTGGTGTATGATGATTGGTTGATTCAGGTTCGGTGGAGCTTGGGATGTAATTTTCTCGTTAGTTGGTGGAGTTATTGCCTGTACCGTCGTTGTCCTTTCAATAGTTGCTTGGTCAGTTTCCTGTTCACTTGGCGTTGGAATTGGATTTGATGGATAAATGTTGACGTTGTGAATAAGTTGTTCGTTCACTTGCTGACTCGTTTCCTCTAATTCTTGTGAATTCACTTGTTCAAGTTGTTGATGATCAAATGGTTCGACTTCTGGCACGTCCATGTTCTCTAATTTTTGCTGATCCATTTCCTGCTGGGCTGTGCCTACGTGATGGCTGTGTTCACTTCCGTTGGTGACGTTGTTGGGTTCGATGTTCGTATGTTCTCCGGAGATGGGGCGTTGTTCTATGATCATGGTAGCTTGATTTAGGTCACGTGTTCTCGGTCCGGATGAATTTAACGGGGTTTCGTAAAAACTGGGGGTTGTTGTCATGTCTAGTGGCGCAGAAATCGGTGTTGTTGGAGTTGAGGGTTGATGTTGACGTTGTCTCAGGATGGCTTCCTGTTTCTCCTTACTAGGTTCTTCTGCTGAATGTTTAGTTGTAGCGGATGGGGTTCGGAATTTGGGCTTGATTCTGCGCTGTTATCTTAGCTCCCTTTTCCTTGTCTGGTAATTCGAGTCCAACTGCGTTCTCGGATTCTTTCCATTGTCCTCGGTTGGGGTGTCGTTGACTTTCTGCTGTTGATGATAATGTTCTTTGGTGTTCGGGCAATTGTGATGACATTATCCTTATGTTGAAGTTGTTGATGTTCCGATTGGGGTTGAACGTGTTTTTTGGAATTATTACAGGACTGGGGCAGGTATTCCGGGTTTAAGCGCTGGTAGTTGGATTATCCCGGCTTTCCACCTCCCTTGGCGACATGTCCGTCCCGGGTGTCCTGTTCGTTTCTTCTTTTTTTCTTTGATTGATGACCGTTTTGATGTTTTCTTATGTTCTGAGTTCGGTCTTTTTGATGGCGCAAGAGCGGTTGTCCTTGCGCTTCTCTTTATTTTTCTATTTTCATGTCATTAACTATAAAATGGATCCTTAAGTTGCTTAAGTAATTATTCTTATTTCTATTGAGTCCATATGTTCTTAGTTGAAATATGGTTCCTCGCCTTATTCTAATGGGTGTTTATTTGGGCGTTCTTTAAACTCGCGTATTTTACGAGCGCGAGAGTTGAAGCTCCGGCTTTTGGTTTGTTCCGAATATCTTCTCCGTGGCTCTTTCCGTATCTTCGTTCGGCTTCCTCCTGGTCGTAGGTAGTGAGTCCTAACTTCTAGAGTCGAAGTCCTAGCACCGTGCCAGCTCCGGCTGTACAATGATTCCTCATCCAACTTGGTGGTCGGGCTTCTCTCTTCCCGCTCGTCATCCCTATCTATTTGCAATTGTTGCCTTACGTTGATGTTCCAAGTGTTCACTTTGTTGATATCCGGACATTTTCGGGCGGCGTGCCCTCCTTCGCCGGGGCGGATGCCCCGGCTTTTGGACCTTTCGCCCTCTGGGAAGGATTGTCCTCCTTCGCCGGGGCTGATGCTCCGGCTTCTGGACCTTCCTGGATGGCGGAGTGTCCTCCTTCGCCGACGATTCGGCTTCTGGACCTCCTTGGATGAACTCCTTGGGTTAGCGGTCGCTTGTTCTGGGATATTTCAATAGCTGAGCTTTTGGTTGAGTTGATTATTTAGCCCTTCCTTTGCTGAGCCATTGACGCTCTCTTATACCCTTTAGGCGGAGGTTGCCCTCGCCTTCGATGGTCCTGGGGTCCTCACTGGTCCTGGGATGGTCGTTGGCGGTGATGTTAATAGTGTTGAGGGAATTCTTCCTTGTTCTCTTCACTGTTATGGGGAGCTTCCGTTAACTTTCTGTTCCTTCCTACAGTTTTGTGGAAAACTGGAAAACCCCTGTGTTATATTTAACGACCCACTACAGGAGGGTCTTATTGTTTGTTGTGTTGATTTAATGTTCCGGCGGTGGTGCGGTGAATGTTGATCCAACGCTGGTTCCGGCGGTGACTTTTAATCTATAAATTATTGTTTGTTCTACAGCTACTGGGGTTGTAATTGATGGGGGTGTTGAAGTTGCTTGGGTGGCGAAGACCATCTCGCCTTTCTTAATGGTAATGAGGATGTTGTGGACCAATTCCTCTAGTTCGTAGTTTCTGATGGGTTGAGGTTGAAAGTTCTGTTGTGGATTGTCCAGGATGGCGTGGGTCGGGATTTGTTCTTCCAGGCTTTCGTTCTCAGGCTTTAATTCTGCAGCTTTAAGGTTCTCTTGTAAGAAGGGATTGATTGGGGCTGATGTCTTTACTTTGGCAGTAGCCCTTTGCTTCGGCTCGCGTTCTTTTTCAGTTTGTAATTGTTCGGTTAAATGTTCAAGGTCGATCTGTGTTGTAAGGGGTTTTCTGGGGTTGTTCCAGTTTTTCCTCTTGGGGTTGGTTGGCGGTCCGGTAACTGTTGATTGGTTGCCGGATAGGTGTTTGTTTCTAAGTGTCCAAAGCTCTTTGCTGCTGGGGATGGGTTGTGCTTGTTCGGCGGCGGCGGCTTTCTCTTCTCGTCGTCGTCGGCGGGCTAAGTATTGTTCTTTATTGAATTGATGTTGGAGTTTTGATACCAATGTGTTAGGATTTCCAGGTTGTTTCTCTAAATGTTGTTGGTAAGCCAATTCGATTTTTAATTCGTGGGTATGTTGGTCCTTTTGGTGATTCTTGTGAAAAATCCTTTTTGCCAAATTGTTGTAATAATTGTCCCGAAATTGTTCTTTTCCTAATTGATCCTGTGATGGGTTCGATGATTCTGATTGTTGTTCTTTAAGATTTTTGGGGTCCGAATCTGTTGTCTGACATCTGTTCCTGCTTCTTGAACGGCTCCTGCATCTTGTAAGATTTCTCACGCAGCAACCATGATTGCACTCGTTGCAGGTGTATCCATCACCTTTCCTCTTTTTATATTTTTTCTTTCCAAGTGTGGTCGTGGATGGATGGGGTGGACTGGAGCTAGATGCTTCCGCGAGTTCCGAATGTTGAATTTGTTCAGAGTTAGTTCGAGCCAATGGTGGTGGTTGAAGTGCTTTCCTTCGTAAGGATTGCGTGTTGACGGGTTTCTCGTTGTGTTGAGGGTTGGTGGAAATTTTGTTGAAAATATGATCTTGGCGGGTTAGGGGTGGATTATTGAGAATTTGGTTGAAGAAGTTGATTGCTTCTTGCTTGCTTTGTATTGAAGGGGTTGATTCTGAATTATTGTTTTGACTGTTGAAGTTGGCCTGGTTTCTTCTGGGTTGGATGTAGGTTGAATGTTCGAGTTGATTTATTGATGTGACGGTGTCCATGATATGATTTGGTAGTAGTTCGTCTGAATTGGGGTTGTGGTAGGTTGACCTTGAGTTTCCGTAATTTTCGGGTCATCGGGGTTGTGTCGCTTTTCGCTGTGTTCTTTGGAGGGTTTGGGTCGAATTATGTTGAATGGTTGAAATGTTCGGAAAGTTGAAATCCTGGAAAAAGGTCATCTGGGGGTAAGTGTCCTATTGTTGAATTGTTGATTGTTCTTAGTGTTGAAAAGTGTTCTGTTCCCTGGGGCGTTCTGACACGTTCTCCCGAGGTGAAACTTCTAAAGGATGAATGTTGCTGTGTTCTGTAGCTGCTTTTTGCCAGCCGGGGTTGATGGAAGTTCATATGTTCGATTATTGAATTTTCCTGTTATTGTTGGGCGAGGTCATAGGTCATCTGTTCAATTAACTGAGTGTTGAAGTGCTGCATGTAGATGGTGAAATGTTGTTTGATGAGGGTTGAATTGTTGAGTTTGAGCCTACAGGTCATCTGGGTCAAGTTCTAATTCCTTATCGTCCAGGATGATTTTGGGGGTCAAATCTTATGATGTTCGGCGCCGTTGGAAATAACTCTAGAATTTACTTACAGAAAAATTGTGATTAATTTGTTCATTAATAATAATATTGTTTACGGCTGATTGTTCGAATTGATGTGGGTGGGTTTCTGATTCCGGGGTAGTCTTGATCACACGGGGAAAATTATAAGTTTTTCGGGGGATTTCTTGTGTAGGGTCACTGGTCCCTTTGCAGTCTGAAAAGACTGCTAGATTCGCTTGAATAGTATTAGTTGGGGAGGGTTGGAACTCGTAAGTTTGTATTTATATGACACGGTTGGGTTGTTTGTTTTTACTTATTGTCACTTTTTGAAGGTCACTATTATTACTTTATTAATTGTAACTTATGGTACGGGTTCTAACGCTCCCATGGATTCTAATTTTTAATTGTTAAGACTACTATTATTTATACACCTTGTAGTACTTATTTTCTAACAATTAGTAACTATATTTTTAATTTTGATTTTTAATTTCCTATCTAAGTCTATAGTAAGAGAACGGTTCGTTTCCCTTGTTAGAAACTAATCATAATTAACTCCTAACGCTAAAAGCTAAAAAGGGAAACCTGGCAAAGAAACAGCATGTTAAGTACACACCTGATAGGCGGACTTGTCTTCTAATATGTTAAATAAATAAATAAGTATCTAAGATATTAGGAATGTTGAAGAGACTAACGATAGGATTTACTGATAGATTTATTAATTCATGATAGTGTGTAACTGTATAAGGAATTTCACGTGTAGTTATTTTTATAATTATACATTCTGCGATATTCGTATAACAATAGGTATATCAACTATTGGACATAATGTAACTATTTTATAATAATTAAATGATATTAATAAATGATGTTGGTTTACGTAATCCGGGCCGTATATAATTAGCACAATTCACTAGGAATAAGGGGAAGGGTTATATTGGGCTAATTATAGGATTCGGGCACTTTCACTTGTGTTCTCAAGGGTTCAAGGTGGTTTCTGTGGGAGGTTATCCATCTTGATTATTACGGGTAAATTTGGTAGAACGAAGGTGAACAACGGCGGGCGGTCACAGTGACAGATCAGGATTAGATTCCCGGGAGAACAGGCGGAATTCCATAATTGGAACGGCGTCTTACAGTGGCGGCGGGTGGATGGGTTCTCCGGGTCCACTGGGACTTCCAGGGCGACGGCGGGATGCCGGGGCCCGAGCGGGTCCTCTCGGTTCACTTCTTCTCCGATTCGGGTTCTTAGAATTTTGGGTTGAATGAAAGTTTAAAAGTTGAGAGTTGTAATTACAGCGATGATGCTTGTAGAATTGAAGGGAAGACTCTTTTACGAGATGATCCCTGTGTGAAGGCTGTAGGAAGACTCCTGTTCATCTTCATGTTGAAGGATGAGGATGGACGTTCTGTCGACGTGTGTGTCGAGAGTTGGAGGTTCCACGTCCCTTTATGACTTTGTTTTTCTGGAAGGTTTCCGTCCGCTTGGTTATTGCTTAGGAAAGGGAATGTTTTGAAAGGATGTTGTTGGAAGGGAATTGTGCTATTTACATAGGTTCCGTTACGTTTGCATAGTGTATCATTTACATAAATATACAGTTAAGCTTCTTATAAGTATAATCTTATATATAATGTGGTTACATATACATACTTTCATGTTCATGTGTGAATGTGTTGTTTGTGCATTAATTCGGTGTACGTGTATAATTGCTTATTTTAGGGTCGACGTTTGATAACGTCTTAAGATTAGATCTAGAATGAAAGGAAATGATTAGACATAAAAATGAATTATTAAATATTACTGAATGTGGTTGCACAATGTGCAAGATGCACATTTGCAAGTTCTTTGACTCTCGGGTCCTCATATGATGTTGATGAGTTGACTTGTTATGTATTTGTATGGTTGTGTGTACATGTGTATTATAGATAGTTCTACATGGTATGTGTGTGTTACATGTTTGTGAATGTAAGTGTGGGTCTGTGTATGGTTGGCTATGTACAGCATGGCTGTACATAACTCGCCTCTTCTTCGCCGAAGGCCGGCGATGTCCTCATCGCCCTCCATCCTCCTCCTGGGGGGGTGGCGGTGATGGCAGCGTCATTGGAATTGGCGGAGCGCGGCCTCCTCTGTCTTGCGAAGGAGTTGAAGAATGTTCGTAAAGCGCTCGATGCGCTGTGTCCTAGGGAGTTGAGGCATGTTGACGATGTTCTGGTCTGTTGCATGTGGTGTAGGCCGGAAGCGGCGGTCCAGTTCCTCGAGCAGGCGGTCCATGGCGGCTCCTTCCGCGGTGGTCAATGGGTTTTCGGGCTGCAAGGGGGCAGGAGGCGTTGGCAAGACACCAGGCTCTGGGTTAGTAGTGTCACTACTTTGTGCGTGGTGATCGGAGGTTGGTGAACGAGCGGCTTCCGGGTCGTCGAGATCGTTTGTAGGTATTGGAGTCAACGGTCCGTTGTCCTGTGAGAACAAGTGCGGCGTTCGGGGTGGGTCAGGTGATGTTGAAACCGTGGAGCGTCCAGTGTCACTGGACACAAGACCGAACGATCTCGAGCTGTCTGAAGAAGGTCCCGAGCCGTATATTGATAGAGTTGAACCCGTTGACTGGTCGCTATCTGTAGGGTGGGGGTCTATTTGTGAGCTGATGTTTGTCAGTGGGATCGCTAATTCTGGGGTGGGTGGCATATTATTAGCGATGGTGGTAAATGCCAAATAGGGTTGTCCGCGACCCGCATGTTCTGTCGGAACCCCTTTTGAATTGAGCGTCCAATGGTATTTTTGTGGCTTAAGATGTTTCTTAACGACGAAAGCTGGCTTAAGGTGCTTTCTAAGTTCTGAATTGACGGTGGTGATCAATCGGGTGAAGTTGATGGTGGCCGTTGGTTGCAGACTATTTGCATCGTAAATGGCTTCAGATGGGGAGATGTAATACGGATCTGCTGTGTTCACCAATGGGCACGGCAATTGTGGAGGTGCCGGGGAACGTGACGATGGGTGGGACGAGATAAGTCGCCGGTTGGCGATATCCACAATTACATCATACGATAGGCCATTTTGTCCGTAATGTTGTCGGGATTTTCCCGACGAGTTTTGGACACTCCAAAGGTGTGGATTTGTGTGGGCGTATAAATACGCGTGACGGCTGGAGTGTTTTCCTATAATGAAGTTACGGTAGTCAATTTCTTGCTTAAAAAACTTATAGGCACCAGGTAAAAGTTTGAGTCGTGGGCATAGTACTTCAGAAGCTTGGCGTTTGGGTAGTTGGGCATTAGCTTGTAGGAATTCAATGGTTATAGAGCGTAGGAGTGCGGCTTGTCGTCCTGGATTGGTGGTCGTTGTTTGAGCTCTGCACAGCATCAATTTTGCTAGCCGGATGAATGTTGCATACTGTAACCTGGCTCCTCGTCGAACATGAAGGGTTCTGTGTTGCAATTCCAGTGATATGAGGTGGGGAGGACCACAAGGTGTTGGTAACGGCACGGCATTGAGCACTGTTACTAGATAACGATTCCAAGTGCTAAGAATTTGATCGTAATAAACTCTAGCGGCGGCTTTGAGATGCGGGATTATGGCATTGGGCTCCTCCTCGCCGACCATTTCTATGGTGGAATAGTATGTGGTAGCCAGAGCTGTGAACGATTCGTTTTGTTGCTGGTAACTTTGGAATTCGGGGTCATAAGCAGCGTAGGCGGCTTCCGGGTGTTCAATATACAGAGCCGACATGAGTCGGTAGCGCAGCGGGACTTCTTCCGATTGTTCCGGTGCATGATCTTGGGGGTGGGAAGGAAGTTCCTGCATGAGCGTCGCCAATGCTATCTGTACCATGTCAAGCGTTATACGGGTGGGTTCTGAGATTATTATGGGTTCAGACGTGGCTGTTTGATTGGGGCTTTGTGGTCTAATGCTGTTAAATTTTGATAATGGGGGATGAGATGGGGGATTGACTGATTTTGGGGATTCCCTAGTATTGGTTACGTGGGATTTTGGTTGTCGTTCGGACGTAACGTTATTGAATGATTGAAGGGTGGTATTTTCGGGGGTCTTATCTTTGCGCTTCTTAAGGGCTCCACTGCTGAGGGGCAGCTTTCCTGAAGATTGGCGGATTATTGGCACCAGGGAAGTTGAAGCTACCCGATTTACGTAATTTGGGGAAAAGGGTGAGGGTACTTCATTGTTGGAGATCTCGGGGTCTTGTCGCAGGGGGTCGCGGTCCGAGGGCTGCATACCTACCGGTGAGCTGCGCGTCGCAGTGACTGACGCCCTGTCCCCTTTGGCTTGACCTGAGCGTTGTAATGGTTTGGACTTGGTTATTGAGACGTTGACGTCTGGGTCAAATAACTGTTCTGTATCTGATCGGATCACAGGCGTAGATTGCTGGCGGTTTGGTTTTCGAGTCTCCGATTTGACCACTCTTGCCATGGAAGTTGTTGTTGTTAATGAATTCAATGGGGGCATAGGTTTTATTGTTTGCTCCTTATTCTTGGGTTGTTCTTGGACGAGGTTATGCCTAGCCGAATGTTTTTGAGTCTTCCTGTTCGAGGGTGTTATGTTCATGCTTGGAGTTTGGGGAGTTTCTGATTTTCTTAGCTTGTTCTTGTTAGCCTTTTCGTGATTTGAGTTAGTGAACAGTTCCCGTGGGATAGCGTATAGCTCCTCTGGTGTGAGTCTGCAGACGGGACAGTAGTTCGGCATGTCATGAAAATGTGCACATGGAAGAGCGTTCGGGTTGTACGGGAAGTCGAGCACGGCAAGGGTTTCTCCTCGACAATAGGGCAGTTTGCCTTGGACGCATAACGCAAGATTGCACTTTGGGCACTTAGTTGCTGTGGCCTGCGGTGTAATGCCTGCCTGAAATTGTTCTTTATAATTAAATGCACTTACACTCACAGATGGGTTTGGTAAGGGTCTGGTGCTTGGAAATACGGCGTTCTGTATTTTTTGTACATCTCCGCGGCTGTTACTGCTTTTGGCGTCTCTTTCCATTGATAAGGTTTTGCCTGGCGTTGGCGGCAACTGGTGCGAGGGAAACTCGTCGTCCGTGCTTGCTTCCTGCCAATAAGTTTCAATTGGGTTTTCAAATGATCCGAATAACACAGGGTCTTCTGTGATAGTGATTAAATCACAAGGATGGGCGTTATGGTCCTCGGTAACTGGTTGGTCCAGTCGCGGGATCGCTAATGGAGGTGAGAACCCGACTGCATTTCCATCCAGCTCAGTGTCCCTGCACGGAACTGTGTGGGGTCTATGCTGTAGCTTGGGAAGGAGATAGGAAATTTCCTTAATGAATATCGGACTGTCTCCTCCGGGCACAATTTCAATAAACTGCGGCGTTTCAGGCTTCAAGGCTTGTGGGTTCGGGTCAGCAAGCGGAGCAGCTGTTGAAACGTTAGGAATGACTGGCAAAAGGTCTAAAGGACTGCTAGCCGTTGGGGTCACTGTATTTCTGTCTTCCGACGAAACTTGTGGCAACCTGCCATTATCTCCTTTGTAGTCTAGCTTCGATGGTCTTTGAGCACATTGTTTTGCATGGCTTACTTCTCGTTCTTCACTCCCGGCAGCCGATGTCTCTGGAGCTGCTTGGGGACCATGTTCCGAGTTGCGCTTGCTGTCATCCGACTGCGGAGCACGTTCCTCCAGTTGTGGCCCTGCTTGTGCTTGTGGACCGCAGTTGATCGATTTTCGCTGGTGGCGTTCGGGGTCCCGCTCTAGTTGCTGTTGCCGTTCGCAACTGTGCTCCTGCTCTTGGCGGTATGTATGGCGCCTTCCTTGGCGGTGGTGCATTGTCACCTCCCCACTATGACTTCGCTTTCTTTTTTGAAATTGTGATGAATATCGATTATTTTGGTACCTTTGGCGATGATGAATGTCTCGTCGTGACATCCTGTGACGGTCGCGTTGAAATCTCTGAGGACTTGGGCTGCAGCGGCGGTAATGGAAGCGCCGACGGTCGGGGCTACGGTCGTAATCAGCGTCCCGGTGGCGGCGGCTCCTGCTTCTATCTGTATTCTCCTTGGCCTGGAGCATTCGGTCCTGCTCGGCTTTCATGTCGCTTGTTGTTGTAGCAGTTGAATTTTGGGTAAACACTAGGTACTGGTAAGGTTACTCGTAAGAGTGGAAATGTACTATGGTGGTGAGGAATTGTATTTAGATTTGCTTATGGCGGTCACCGTCTAGTCGATTAATTGAACTGATTTAATTTAATGGGATTAAGATTTAAATTGGATTGCTGACTTTCAGATTTATATGGAGATTAGTGTAAAATTATTCGGTAATAATTCTGGTTTGTCACTTATGGAAGTTGAGATAAGGTTTCTTTTTATAATAACTGGCTGAGGTTTTTTAATTGGGAAATTTAGTCTGTGTAAAATTATTTGGGTGGTTTCACTTGCTTCGCAAAAATGTTTATTGCCGATCACAAGGATTTTTCTTTCTGGGATTCGCTTGTTATTTAAGAGTATTTTGAACTGAGTTTTGAGTGTATTTTAAATGGTTGAAAGATGTTGTGGAAATTTGGAAATCAGAATGGATGTTGGCGGTTTGTGTGTCAAAGGTTGACTGAGCAAGTTGACGTTTGATTGAAATTATTTTCGAATCTTGTTGTAGGGTATTGTCATTGAATTTAAATGATTCACTGGCTATTTTTATTTTTACTTTATTGGCTGGACATCCTTATGAATTGGTCCCCTTGATGACTAACTTAGTGAAGGGTCTAATTTTGGAAATCATATAAAGGGAAATGTGGTATCCAACTGTGTTCTTCGGCCGCGGTTCCCTATGATGAAACAAAGTAACTCACTCAGTTCAGAGAAATTTGTGTTGGCTGGTATATTTGTGTTCTCGTTGAGGTCTTTTGAATGAATGCATCATTCATAAGTTTGATGAGTTTAATTTTTTGATTGTTTCGTTTTGGTACTTGACTCACAGGAGATTTTCTAATTTGAGACTTCTGTGTTGTTGACTTGTTTTGAAAGTTATATTGATTATGCCTCCCTACTTGCCGGCTCGGCTGTTGGTTGGAGTTGTAGTGGAAAATTATTTTTGTCATTTAATCGCAAAAACTATAAACTTCTCTGTGTGATTCGCCTCTTTGCCAGCTATAAAATTTTGATAGTGTTCTTTTTGTGGTGTTTGATGACTGTGTGTATATCGGATTATTTAATGACATTCGTGAAAATTAAATCTTCAGCGACGGATGTGTAATGTACTCAGCTCGATCCTCATGTCCAAGTTGCCCTGACCCTTCCTAATGTGTTTGTTACATTGTCTTGATACTTGGGGTCGTAGTAGCTTTTGTAGAACTTTCGATGTTATGGAGTTTTGAGTGCAGATGGATTTTCAGAGTTCAGATTATAGCCTTGTATACGCCTCTTCTAGGCTTGTTCCTGACTCTTGGATGTTTAGGTCGCACTCTGCGTTTTATTTGCTGGCGAAACTCTTGGGCTGTGTATGTTGGAAATATCGAGCTTCGGGTTGAGTTCATTTCATGTGGATTCTGGTTTGCTGTTTCAAGACTTCGGTTGACCAATTGTTATGTGAAAAATAATCCTATAGAAAATTGGGAGGGTTTGCTCATATGTTCTCATGCGTTGAGGTCGCCTTCCTTAAATCGTTGACAGATTGATGTGGTGGTAAATATTCAGGTCACTGAGGTCACCTTTCTCCAGTTGTTAAAAGCTTGATGTTGGTGGGACTGCCTGTGGTGTTCGAGTTCCTGAGGTCACCATTTGTAATATTGAAATCTTTCTTCACTTGTTGTCTTTGTTACGTTTCTACTGTTCTGTTGATGTCGGTCCGCAATTCGTTTTGTGTGTTGTTGTCCATTAGTTGTCCTTATCTTAGGAGATTTGTTCATGTCCGCTGGGTGTTGAAAGTTCGGAGGCCGACTGGTCCATCCAATTTTGACTATGGTGATGGTTCCGCTGAAGTGCTTGTTGACCTGTTCCTTCTGTTGCATATTTTTGTTGAATGTTTTGTTCTTATTTTTCTGTCTGTATTGCTAGTTATTTTGTTCATATTGTTGCTTTGGCTGCACTACATCACTGTTGAATTTCAAATTTTGAATTTCTAAGTCAATATGAAAATTAAATTATTGAGATTTCTTGAACTGTTGCGGCAGCAAAAACTGTGGAGTGGCTGAGATCCAAATTAGCTACTGCATACCTCGCCTCTCCCTTGTCTGTAGACGTATTTTGGTTTAAGTTCATTCTCCTTTCTTTTGATGTTAACTGAGGGTGAGGACGGATTTACATGCTGCTTGTTCGTTGTATTTTGGTGATTGATCTTAGGCGGGTGATTTCCGGCAAGATGCTGGTTGTTTATGAGTTATCTATGTTGCTAATGGCGAGGGTTCAGTAGTTGTTACTTTTCAGGACCGTGTTGGTAAGTTTAATGTTGATTCCGCGGGATGATAGATAGTTAATGACACATGTTCGTTTTTAATCCGTCATTGCTTGTCGCCATGGCTTCTTTAGTTAGATGCAGATGGAGGAGTCGCGATTTCTGGGTCAAGTTTGTACATGGGTCATCCGTCACGGTCTTGCAGGTATTGTTCTACTACTGTATGTACTGGGGGTTTCGTGTATTAGGTAGCCATAGCGGTGTGGATGTTGAGATGGAGTGGATTGTTCGAAAAAATTGATTGGACACGGATTGGGTTTGTGGCACTTGGTGGTTGTAACGGTTCTTAAGGATGAAAAGGTCAAGTTGTATGGTGGCAGGTCAATTTTGAAAAGGTTTCTACCTCCGTTGGGGGTTGAACTTGTGTTGTCCTAGTTGTGTTCGGATTATGTTGATTGGCCTTAGTCGTCCTGAAATGTTGTAATGTTAAGTTGATATGTTCTGAGTTCTACATGTTGCCTAAAGGGTTGAGAGTTGAGGGTTGACATAGCGATTGAAAATGTTGATAGTTGATTCCGGGGGGAGGTCAAAGTTAATGTTCTTAAAATTTTGTTCTATTTGAAGTATGTTGGAAGAGTTGAGTGTTGGTTGGTGAAGTAGCGGGTTATGATGATTTATTGTGTGTTCTCTCGTTCTGGGATATCGGTTGTTGAGCCTTGGTGCGCCTCGGGTCCTGCCGTTGACTCCGCAGCGTCACTGCCAGAGCCTCTGGCGCATATGTCCGTATCTCTTGACTTGCTCCTGCATTTGCGGATGTTGCGGACGCAACATCCGTGTTCGCAATATTTGCAAGTGTACGCATCTCCTTTGCGTCTCCTTTCTTTTCCATTGGCTTCCTGTTGACTTTTTCGAGACCGGTCGACTGTTGCTTTTACTACTTCCGGGTTGACTGATGATGGTAGTTGTTTGCACGTGCATACAAGGACCTTGGCTTCACTGGGTGTTGATACTTGTGTTACGTGATCTCCGCTTTGCTTGTCGACGTACTCTAATGCTTCAAGCTTGTTGTTCAAGTCGTGGATTGTCCAAGTTTTTTCAAAGGTAGGCATAACTAGATTCTTCCATTTTGGGGTAAGGCCTTTGAGTATCATCTGGATCTTCTCGCGTTCCCGCATTTGTGTATTGTATTTGTTTATTAAGCGAAGTTTTGATTCTAAATAGTCCTGTGGTGAATCAGTGGGCTGTTGCGTTCTGTCTTCTGCTTGTTGCTTCCAATCCTCCGGTTCGCGTCCAAATTGTATTTGGAATCTCTCGATGAAGGTGGTAAAGTCTGGATATTCTCCTTCGTTGGCTGTCCGATGGGCTTCTACCCCTCTTTCGGTCCAAGCCTGGATTGGCTCGGTCATGTAGTTGTAAGCGAGATTGAATTTTTCTTCGTCGGTGTGGGCACGGCATCTTCGGCATTGGGGTGTGAATTGACGGACCCATTTTTCGGCGTCGTCGCCACGTTGAAATGCCCAGTGCCTCCCGTGTTGATTTTGCATGAAGGCGCTCATTCTACAATGTTTTGAGCGAGATGATGAAATCCCAACTATTGTTGCTGTTGGTGGTCCGAGTTGACGGTGTTGTTGGTGGACCTCTCCGTTAGCTGGGGCTTCGTGACGTTGGGGTTCTGTATTTGTTGGGGTTGAGCTCGTTGGTCTTGTTGTTGCTGGGAGTTGTTGACTTCAGGAATCCTTGTTCTTAGAGTTGGCCGCTTGGGTGATGTGCCGAGAGTTGACTGTCCTGTTTAAGAGAGTTGCTGGTTCGATTTAGTGGAATTAGTGACCAGCTTTTTCGTTTCCTGGGGGATGATGTGAGATGGTGGGTTGGTGAATTCCTCTCTTCACTATTTGCTGACTGATTTCCTGCTTCGTAAATTCTGTTAAGCTTTTGCCTGATCAAACTCTTCTTCTTTTTGTTGATTCGCATCCGGTTGAGATAGCGGTTGTTGAACTCGGTTCTCTATGGTGACGTGGTCAATTTGCGGGTTTCCGTGTTGAGAGACAATTTTCGAAATCCTTGGTTTGCGCCTTTTGCGCTACCTTTTGGAAGTAGAGAGTATAGTAGACCTGATGGTGTTGGCAAAATCGGATTGACTGCTTTCTTTAGAATGTTCTAGTGTTCGGGCTTCTTCTAAGATTCCCTGTTCCTGTAATTAGCGTTGGTGAGTCCTCTGGTGTAGCGCTGTTGGTTGAGGGTTCCACTGGAACGGGCATTTGGGGCTGGTCGGTTTCTGTTGACTAGCGTACGGGTGTTCTTCATCTCCAATTATCTGCTGAATGTTTAGTTGTAGCGGATGGGGTTCGGAATTTGGGCTTGATTCAGCGCTGTTATTTTGGCTCCTTTTTCCTTATCTGGTCATTCGGGTCCAACTGAGTTGTTGGGTTCTTTCCATTGTCTTCGGTTGGCGTGTCGTTGACTTTCCGCTGTTGATAATAATGGTTTTTGGTGTTCGAGCAATTGTGATGACATTGTCCTTACGTTGAAGCTGTTGATTTTCCGATTGGGGTTGAACATGTTCTTTCCTTGGAATTGTTACGGGGCTGGGGCAGGTATTCCGGGTTTTGAGCGTTGGTGGTTGCGTTACCTTGCCCGGAGGCCAGTCTTCCATGGTCATGGCCACAGACTGCAGTTTCGCCTCTTCTGGGTTGTTCCGCGGTCTGAGTGTCCTGTTCTTATTCTTCGGGTTTTGTTTATTGTGTTCTATTGTTCATTCTCCGTCGGTGGTGACCTTTCTGGTGTTCTCGGGTTCTTATGTCAGGTCTATACTTTTTGGAGTTTATCCCAATCGTCTGTTGAGTGTTGGTTCCTCTTAGTTCGCCGGTTGTTGACTTGGGTGCCTTGTGGGATTTCCTTTAGTAGATGTTCGTTCACAGCATCGGCGTTGAAACCATAGAAGTCCCAAAGCAGGTTACTTATTGACGCAGGAGCGAGTGCTCTTGCATTTTAAATTCGTTCCTTATTTTCTCTTTTGTTTTTACGTTTTATCTAAAATGGATCCGTTGAATTTCTTAAGTAGTTACTCTTATTTCTATTGAGTCCATATGTTCTTTAGTTACAGTATGGGTCCTCGGATTTATCCTATTGTATTCTTATTCTTATTGCTTTGGCGTTATTTAAACTCGTTATCGAGTGCAAGAGTAGTGGAAGCTCCCGCTCTTCTTCGTTATCTTCTCTGTGTTGTCCTGTTGTATCAGTATTCGGCTCATCCTGTTTTCTCGTGGTTACTCCATCCCTCTGGAGTGGAAATCTTCTGCTCCGGCTAGCACCGGCTGATGACGAATTTTCGTCCAGCTGGAGGTTTCGACTTCGTTTCTTCGGGTTGGTCTTCATCACTTGATTGCAGGATTTGTCTTATGTTGATGCTCCAGGCTTTTCACTTCGCTGATTCCTGGATTTTTGGGGAATGAACTCCTTCGAACCATATTTTTAATTAAATACGTGTGCTTATTAAATGAATATATAAATTAAATTATTAAAAAAGTCGAAACTTGACTATAGTTTGTTGTATATTTTTGACCACCAGATACACACTTTTACTCCGCTGAGTTATGTGGTCCCTACCAGCAAATCGCCGACTGCAAAATATGAGTTTTTGATATTTGCGAGGTTACCAAAAAAATTGGGTTCTTGGCTAACATAGTAAATCTGAAAATACTGTTTGAGTATATCTTTCAGAAATACAAATATCGTTTGATTTAGTTCTTTTTGAGTTCAGTAGGAATGTGATCAGTTTTTAAATAAAATTACTACTGAGAATTTGCAAAAACGACAAAACAATCAGCTGCACTAGGGAAATTCTGACGTTTCTACTAAACAAACAGAAAATTCGCTTTGAATCGCCTTAGCTAACTGTATATTTTTACCTGTTTTATCACACGGAGCTGTTTAAAATAGGTTAAATGTCAATTAACTTCGTAAGCTATTTGATAAAATTCGTAAATAACGGCAAAAATGACGAAAAACCTCCACAAAGTATGCAAAACTTATTTTGTTTAGAAGAATTTTGACTTCAAAGCAAATATTCAATACTGGTTAAATGACATGTATATGATAATTAACATATATTTTAATAAGTGATTTTTTTTCATACCTATTGGCATTACACATTAACAGAAAATACTATGAATATGCGTTAGAGGGAAACAAAATTGACGAAAAATTGCTAGATATTGTCTGGGCCTTAGCTGGCCATGCTGTGCATCATTACACCTACTTTCAAACATCTGGTTATATTCTTAAATCTGGCATTTGCTTTAGGATGTTAACCCACTACAAACGTGGCCTAATTTTAAAAGTTTATCGAAATAAATTTGGGTGGACCGCCGGAAGTTTTTGATTTATAAAGTGGCCCGTGACATGTAATGAAGTGGGCAAGCCTGATATAGTTCATATGGTAACCTATGAACTTCCTTTGTACTGGTAAACCAGTATACCTTTTCGGTTCATATGGTATCCAATGAACTCTCTATGACTTGGCTAACCGGTCTATAACTTATATATATTTCTTATACTCCTCTGTAGTCCGTAGGCGAACCTATCGACAACCGATGGATTGGATAACCAATATATTAGCATAACCAGCGTCATACATGTGATTTATTGCATGTAATAAAAACCGCCGCACCCGCCAAGCTCTTATCGCCTTAGGACCTGTTAGGATCGGTTCATAGTATCTGTAGCTGCCTATTGATAGCTAATAGTGTTAGTTCGGGCCACGTGATCCTTGACCGCTCTGTTCAGCGTGTATAGATATATAGGGGAATATAGCTGGTATATAGCGTGAGGGTTTTCGTAACGCGTAAGTCTTGTATTGGCATGGTGAGTGAGTTTAGATATAGTTAGTATCACTTTTATATTGTATTAAATTATCCTTACTATATTAATATTTTTACATTCCGGTCACGCTCTCCTGTGTTGGCTATCTCCTCCTAAACCGCTAA
>JAQGAK010002887.1:0-17498 GCA_034696945.1 Lipothrix lubbocki
AATAATAAATATAAATAATAATAAATAAATAATATTAATAGAATAAATAGGAATAATAATAAATATAAATAATAATAAAATAAATAGGAATAATAATAAATATAAATAATAATAAAATAAATAGCAATAATAATAAGTAAGTTATAATAATAATAAATAAATAATAATAATAAAATAAATGGCAATAATAATAAATAAATTATAATAATAAAATAATAATAATAAATAAATGAGTAATATTGTTGCAATGGTTGTAGATGTAATTTTCCTAATTAAATCTCATATTGAATTCTTGAACTTAAATATTTGAAAATAATTCCGTGATACTAATCTCCTGGAAGTTCTACCCTTTTAGCAACGACGACTTGTCTGAAAAACATGATAAATACACAAGACTCGGTCAATACAAATGTAAATGTATACGAAATGCCAAATAGAAAGGACCAGTGAGGTCCTAATTGAGGAAAATTATCGAAAATTGCTTGTTGTTGTGAGTCAGTTCACGTGCGCTGAAAGAGGTTTATTTTGCACATAGATAAATGTTTGTACCTATAAAAGCTCCGATGAAAACCCATCCAATGAATGTATACTTTACTTATATGTATTATTACATTCTCCATGCAAAACTCACTCCAAATTTCCCTCTTCAAATATCCTCCACAATAAGCTTTTTTCCATTTAGACTGAATAAAACCTTAATTGCAATTTGCAATGTTTCATTTCCATACGTTCCAGCTCCCTATACCTAATAATTTCTGTGTACAACCATATCATTACATATCATCGGTGGAGATGCAAAGTGGGCTATCTCCATATCTGTGTCTATATACCTGCAAAGTGATGGACATTCACCATTATTTTAAGTCATTTAAGTGCAAGGTGTGCTATAACTACACTATGTATAATTTACAATCGCCTTGCAGCAGGTGAAATTTTAAATAAAAAAAAACCCTCCGTCTTCGGTTTATAATGCAAATTTAAACGGCAGAATATCCCATCTTTGTTTTGCCATGGATTCATGGTGGTAGGGCTGGAAATGGGCTGGTCTGGTCCGTACTTTATGAAACTGGTCTGGTCTGGTACGACGGACCGGACCAGTGGTCTGGTCCGAAACGACGGACCAGACCATTGGTCTGGTCCAACAGGACGGACCAGATTCAGACCAGATTTCATGGTCCGGACCATGGTCCGAAGTATATATATATATTTTAATTGTTTTGGTAAAATTTGAATTAATTAAATAAAAATCAGTTCCAGTATGTCTACAATATTGGTCTTATAAGTTTATATTAATTTTGTCACTAACTTAAAAAAAAGTCGAATCTTATAAACCGGGATAAATAATTCTATATTTTCCACTCTTAAAATATGAATGTGACACATACCGAAACACAACAAAAACGACAAAGAATAATGTACTGGAATGATTTTTTTAAGATTTATAATTTAGCGATATACACTGGACTCTTGTAACAGACCTCCATATAAGAGAACTCTCTCTGTATAAGAGATACTTTGGGCTCCCAAGTCATACATGGTTATATGCATACGAGCTCTCTTTATAAGAGAATTTCTATATAAGAGGCAGATTTTAGTGATTTGTAGCGTTCTCTTATAGTGAGAGTCCAGTGTATCCTTTATAGGCATCTAGCTACATTTAAGATTTTTGGAAGATTTACAAAATTTTATACAAGTTTGCAGAAATTGTTTTAATATGTATGGACCATGGTCTTATGGTCTGGTCTGGTCTGGTCCTTGTCGAAGACCATATCAATGTGGTCTGGTCCAAGCCCCGGACCAGGACCAGACCAAGACCATACATGTTCGGACCAGATCAGATTCAGACCACTTTTGGACCACATTGCATGGTCCGGACCAGCCCACTTCCAGCCCTACATGGTGGATACCTCCTTTTGCATTTAGGTTCACATATGGAATACGAGTAGCCCACTTTGTACCTCCACCTACGATAGCTCATCTTGCACTGGATTGATGGTGTTCATATAGCTCATCTTTTGTATTTAAGTTCACCTGTGGAAATAGCCCACTTTGCATCTTCACCGTCTATGTAATAACTATAGTTTATATACTGCAAATGAATAGGTAAATGTTGTTTGTTGTACCTTTTCATTTGCCGTACTTGTCATAAGTAATTATGTACGTGAATACTAAATAGTACATAAGTACATAAATACTAGTGAGTACACATTCCCCACTTTTGTACAATATTAACGAATGATGACGCACACAGAGACGGGGAAAAGAAGGAAAAATGATCAAACTAAACCGAAAATCACTAAAAACTTCCACGAAATGATGCAATGTTGTGGGAATAGGAAATAAAAATTAAATTCCGAAATAATGCATTTTTTGCACGAAAATTACATAAGAAATATCTTTGCCAAGTGAGAAAATTGTACGTTTGCTAAATATTTGTTCCCATGCAATTTTCTCTTTAATGTCCGGGTTAACGTTTAGGCCTTTATTTTTGAGCAAAAAATATAAAATATAACTTATTATGGTTTTTGTTATAAGTTAAGTGATATATAAGTGATAGGTATAATTAGAATGTTTTCGTAGAAATACAAAATATGACGGAGGAATACGAAGGAAGATAAAAATATGTAGAGCTTTGGAAAGTTATTAAAAATGTGAACAAATAATTTTTACAAATTATATTTATAAATAAATTTGTAATTATTATTATGAATATATGAATATTTCCCTGATTTCGACACTGCAAATTTTAATTAATTATTTTTGTAGTTAATTATGTATTTATTATTATAAACATTATCTTAGTAATTTATGTAAATAATTATTTTTAGAAATAATATAAATTTTATTATTACCAATTTAATAATTATTTTTACAAAAATAATAATTATCAATTGATTATTATGAACATTTCCTTAATTTAATTATTAGTTTATTGTTTTTATAAATAATAATAATAAATCATGTGATAAATTATACATTTTAATTAATTAATAATATGCTCATTTTACCGGTTTCGTCTTTATAAATAATAATAATTTTTCAAATAATTGGTTTTTATAAATATTTATTTTAAGCATTATCATTATTATTATTTGTTATTTTATGATTCAAAATATTTATAACAAATATAATATGATTATTATTAGATATTGATTAATATAAATAATATTATCATTGATTCGAAAATGCATAAATGAGATTTGGAATTTATGTTTTTATTTTCCAGGTCAGAACATATAAAATGTATCTATCTTTGCAATAATAAATAAATAAATAGAAAATCAAAGGGAAAATAAATAAGCCCGTAATAAAATAACAGTAATGATAGGAAGACGCTGGAGAAAGCTCCAGCGCCATCTTAGTTTTCCAGGCGAAGATTTCCATCAAAGAGGGGAGAAGCGGCAAAAATTATTTTTTCTTATTTCCGTTTCTTATTTTCTACACTGACAATGTCAATTTTTCAATAAAAGCTTTACCTTTAATTAATAAGAGATGTTTTGTCCATAACAAATCTCGGAAAATTTATTCTTTTTTAGCAGGTTTTCTCACAATAGAGATTGTAAGTACATTTAATTTTTTTGAAGAATTTCCGCATCTTCCAGTAATTTAGATAAGTAAGTAAATAAATTTGATAACTTTTGTGTTCGTAATTACATAACAACGGCAAAATCATCAAATTAATAAGTGAATCTTATAATGTATTTTGTTTTCTATAGAAAATGGCAAGAGGCAGAAAACCGAAAATTCCAGCTCCGGTGACAAGGAAAAAGAAGTCAGGTCAAACTAAAATCCGTAATGAAGACAAAGACGTTCTTAATTTTCATCGTCTGAAGCGCGAATTGTTGGTGAGTAAAATAATGAAAATATAAATTTAACGATATCTGAAATCATGAAAACATGGATTTTGATTGATTAATTGATAAAAATTACATTTAAAAAAATATTTGTTTTCTTCTTGACATGAAAATTGTTTGGGGGTATTTAATATTTGTCACCATCACCACAGTTGACAGTATAATAAATGTTTTATAATCCTTGCCTTGCAATATTTTTATTTTGTTCTGAAATTGGAAATAAGGGCATTAGTTACACGTTAAATGTACACATTTTGAACAATTCGATTCATTTCCAGGGGATTCTGTTCGCTAGATTGGCTGTGAACACTACGGAATTCATGGAGAAATTCCACGAAAATTCTCGTGACGGACGAGGTGGACGAACTCCCGGTGAGGAATAGAAGGACAGGAAGACAAAATTATTAGTTTCAATAAAATCGGACGTGGGCTTCAGGAAACGAAGGCTCATAATAATAATAATATTTATTTATATTTTGCTCATTATTAATATGTATAAGAAATTTTCATTTTTATTAAATTTAAGTATTTAATGCTTTCCTGTATATATTTGTAATATATTTTGTAATAATTCACACACTCAGACATGACTGTTATTCCTATTGTTCTTACAATAATGTATTATTCTTAATTATCTTCAGTCACTGTACTTTTAAAAAGTAATTTAATAATTTTTATTTATGAAAACTTAATAATGTACATACAACACAGGTGCTATTAAATAAATGAATTTATAAAATAATATAATATTTATTTGTAATATTTTCTCGATAATATTTTTCTTATTCTTTTATTTTGCACCAATAATATCCCTGCTATTCCAGGAAATTACATGATAGTAATACAAATGTCGGTATCAGGTTTAGGACAACAATATTAATTATTGGACTGTCAAAATATTAAAAATTATGACAAAAATAGCAAAGACACTGCCAAAAGGATGCAGGACGCTCCGACATAAGGACTCAGCCGCTCACCGATCCGGGCGCATTTCCAGAAAGTCCCGAGCAGTCTGGAATAATTTTTAAATAAATTTAATTTAAGTAAAAAAAATTAAATTATTACTAAAATTATCCATTTTATTATTTTTTTCTTCGTGGATTTGTTTTTATTGACAAGCTGTATTAAATCGTGCGAGCTCTCGGTAGCAAACAGTCTACCGTCAATCGTCAGGCAAAGAGCAAGTAAATATAATTTATTTTATTACATATTTAAAATTTTTAACTTTATAAAAACAAAATTTATTGTGACATTAGAATTTAATTTTTAATTCTAAATCAATTTCCTTTTTAATTTGTAAACATTATAATCTTAAATATTAATGCGTTTTATTAATTTCTAACTTGTATTTTTAGTCACTTTTGAATGTTTTTGAAGTTTCTTGTTTAAATTCCTTACCCAGTTTTATTGCGATCAAGAATCGACGGCAGAAGAGCATGAATATAAGTGCATGTGCAGATTAGAAGCGCAATCACAGTCAGGAGACTTTGGAAATTAAATAAGGCCGACTGAAATTAATTAAAAAAATCAAAAGTTCGTTTAAACATTTATTTAAAAAAATTGATCTATATATACAGTTGATTTTTTTTTAGGTAAAAATTTAATTTGATTTATTTTAAAATGCAAAGACCATTTATACATGTTTAAAAAATTATTTACTTATTGTTAATTACCGCAAATTCATAATTGTAATTAATAATTAGTAAATTGTATTTAAATTTTTACTAAATTTTGTATTAAAGCTTACCATATTGCAACGGATGGCAACTCACAACATTAAATTTGTCTAATATTAAAACAATAATTATACAAACTCGAAGTATTTAGTTCATTAAATACTTCGAAATAATTGCTGCGTATGGAATTTCACGTCTGGAAGACAAATAAAAATAAAGCGATGACGTTTCCGCAATAATTTATTTCATAAATACAGATTCCAAAATAAATATTTGTGCAATTTCTCCTGTCCCAATTTTTTAAATCAAATTGATGTCAAGTTTTAATTTTTTCTGTCTTTAAGCCTTGGCGCTTTAAAGGGAAAAACTGCGTGAAATGTTTCTATCTTTTTGGGTGAAGAAGTCGTCCTTGGCACGACAGATTTAGCGACAAATTTAAAAAAACGAAGCATTTTGGTTTGGAGTTAAAAACAGTCGAAAGTATACAAGAAAGAAGAAACCGCATATTAACAAAACTAAATGCGACACCGGATTTTAATATTAAATAAAGTTCAATTTAATTTCATAATAAAACATTCTAGAAAAGCAAAAATTGTCATTTAAATTTCATTGCAAGGGACGGAAGATTCTGGTAAATAGTTAAATTTTGAATTTCTATTTGACTTTTGTTTCACAATTCAAGGCATTAAATTAATTTCAAAATTCATACAATTTTAAAATTTAAATTATTTTAATAATTTCAAAATTTAAGGCATTTTAACAATGGATACCTTACATAAATCACCGAATTCTTTATTAATTATATAAGTTTAATTTAATTTCAGAATTTCCAACGGAATTTTGAAGATTTACAATAAAGGGAAAAAGAAATGTCGTTAGCAGAAGAACTTTTGGCAGATTTGGAAGAAGGCGATGATGGGGATTATCTTGAAGCGGCAACCGTTGGAGGATCTGGGGATGGTGCGGAAGCGATGGAGGTTGACCCGGGACAGGTCAAAGGTGAAAAAATTAATACATTAAGACCTATTTTAAAAATATTTTAGTGTTTTAATTTGTCTACTTTATGATGACATTTTAAGAATTGAATTTGCTTTTCATTTAAAATTTTTATTTATTTCATGACTTTGTGATTCATGATGCGCAGATCCCAAGCTCCTCTCCGTCCACGAAATTTGCAAACTTCGTGAATCCGAGCGCTTCCGTCTTGTCGTTTCCTCTTTGGACGAATACAGCGTTAAGCAAAGATCCGGGGATGACATGATGGGCCCTGTGGAAGCGGATCCGGAATACCAGTTGATTGTTAATGCAAATTCCCTGGCGGTGGATATCGATAATGAAATTAATACAATCCACAAATTCACGCGTGACAAGTACAATAAGCGGTTTCCAGAATTGGAATCTTTGGTCGTGAGTCCACTGGAATATTTGAAAACTGTGAAGGAGTTGGGGAACAATCTGGATAAAGCTAAGAATAATGAAGTTCTGACGACGTTCCTCACTCAGGCGACTATTATGGTCGTTTCTGTTACAGCGTCGACAACACAAGGGTAATGGAATGATTTTTTGATTAATTTTATTTTGTGCTTAAACAAAAATATAATGGAATCGAAATACAATTCAATATAAATTATAACAAATATTATTATAGAAATGCATTTTTTTACATCATATAGTCACATTCTGTCAGAGGAGGAACTGAATTTAATCTACGAAGCCTGTGATGTGGCGATGGAGCTGAATGAATTCAAATTCAAAATATATGAATATGTGGAATCCCGAATGACATTCATTGCACCGAATTTGTCGGCTATTGTTGGGGCTGAGACTGCTGCTAAATTAATGGGTGAATTTCTTTATTATCTATTATCATATTAATTTTTTTTTTAAATCTTTTAAGTTTTTTAATTCTAGATTTTCATCCGTGAAATAGATATGTTTATATAATTTATTTTGAGTATTGAATTTTGATTGTTTAGGTATTGCCGGTGGGTTAACCAAACTTTCTAAGATGCCCTCGTGCAACATCTTGGTTTTGGGCTCTCAGAAAAAAATTCTTGGAGGATTTTCACAAACAGCGTCACTTCCTCATACTGGATATGTTTATTATGCTGCTCTTGTTCAGGATCAGCCGCCGGTAACAATTTATTCTATTTATAAATTAAATTATTATTAATGTTTTCTAATTGGTTCATAATGTATTAACTGCAATTGAATGTATTAAATTAAATTATTAGGATCTCCGAAGAAAAGCCGCTCGTCTCGTCGCCAATAAGTGCACACTTGCCGCCCGAGTGGACGCCGGTCACGAGGGTTCAGACGGAGCGGTTGGGAAAAGTCTTAGGGAGGAAATAGAGAAGAAACTGGATAAAATGCAGGAACCCCCTCCAGTCAAATCCATTAAGGCTCTTCCAAAGCCCGTGGATCCGCCGAAAAAGCGTCGAGGGGGGAAGCGCGTGAGGAAAATGAAGGAGCGTTTTGCGGTGACGGAAATGCGGAAGCAAGCGAACAGAATTACGTTCGGAGATGTGAGAAATGTTTCTATGAGTAGATATTTAGTTTGTATTTTTTTAATATTATTATATTGTTTTTTTAATATCGTAAAAGAATTCCTAATTAAAAATGTGGAATAATAATTTCTAGATTGGCGAAGATGCCTACCAAGAAGATCTCGGATACAATCGGGGTCAAATGGGGAAAACCGGATCCGGCAAAGTCCGCATGGCTCAAGTTGATGAGAAAACTAAGGTCAGAATTTCCAAAACTCTTCAGAGGAATCTGCAGAAGCAGCAAGTTTATGGAGGCTCCACTACTATTAAAAAACAGATTTCCGGAACGGCGTCCAGTGTTGCTTTTACACCTTTGCAGGTAAAATGAATTTTAATTTATTACGTTAGTAATATTTAAAGTTTTAAAAATCCGTTGGTTTAAATTTTACTGTATAAATTCTCATAAAAATTTAATTTTTGTCTGTCGCAGGGTCTGGAAATTGTGAATCCTGGAGCGGCTGAGAAGAAAGTTAATGAAGCCAATGCAAAATACTTTTCCAAGTCTGGCTCGTTTATTAATGTGAAGAAAGATTTTATGTAACTTTGGTTGTCAATTCTTATTATGAAACATTTTTTCTTTTGATTCTTGGTCTACATTTTTCCAACGATACGTTTGTTTGTATAGCATGATTTATAATCATATATATTTCTAACTTAATTTCTTTTTTAAATTCACGATACTACAGGATTGTAAATACTTCACAAATTCTTGGTTATTACGTATTTTGTTAATAGCGATCCTAAGTTCCATGCCTTTATCCGAATAAACAACAAAAATGAAAATCATGATTTTTCCAATACTCGGGTATTTATTTATGAGAATTTTTGCATTTAGCGTGTGTGAATCTTTCCAGTGGAAATCAACAAATTCGCGGTATTTTCAAAAATAATGCAAAATATCGTTAGCACGGTCCCCCTTTTTACAATATATTTGGACCGCATGACAAAAGCTAAAACTTGCAAGGACTCGAAAGTTAACTTAGATTCACGAGTTTCCCTTGTTATTCTCCAGGAATCTAAAATTTTAGTTGACTCACTGGGTAATATCCCTAACATATCAAAAGTAATTACCAGAAATATCATGGAGATGAAGGACACGGAGAAAAAGAGGAAGCTTATCATTCCCTTTGTAATGATGGAACAATAAAGTCCATAAATTGAAGCTCCAATGAATGCGCACTTGCTTATAGGGAGAAGTACGGATCCATAAACACAATTAGTTAGTATTCGCGTTAGGATTTGGAAACATCGGTAATTGTGAATAAAATGTTTTCCCGTCCTTAGAAGACGTGTGGTTTTGTAAGCGGATCGTCCTTGTCTGGAAGATCAAATATATAAAATAATGTATTGTATTAACATATATAACCTTAATAATACGGCCAAATTGATTTGTTTTTGGACACCCACCTAAACTCCTGGTGAATAATGAAACATTTAATCCCAATGGAGATAGCCGGATAGCCCCAAGCATAAGCCGCCGCACAATTTCCGACTTCCCCCGTATGAAATAATCACAGCCACAGCAAATACGATGATTTTGTTTTCACTATAGGAGGGGTCAACGAAATGCAGAGGAAGTACCGGAAGTCTCGGCTGGAAATGGCTACCAGAAATGCCATAGAAATGCACAAATTTGTTCCGATATTTAAAGTAAGTAAAATCCAACCAATGATATCCTTTGTTAGCAAATTTTTGCTTCCCTCATTTTCTCGGCTCTTCTGATAATAATTTTCTGCAATAAAGGAAATTCTTCAATAAATCCGTTAAACCCTTCTTTTACTACAAATTATTAGGGATTTTATTGGTGGAGGACTCGCTATAACTTTATGTCGACCGTCATTGTAAATCCTCAACAGTTTTTTAACACAAAATTTTGTCTTTTATAAGACCACTTCTTTATAACGATAGAATATCTGTAGAGAAATAATAATAAATAGATTTATCTATAATAATAGTTTATATTAGATAGTAGTTATACAGTGGAGACTCGTTATAACAGTCCTCTTTTGAGCCGCTTTCTTATAACAGCCGTAACAGTTTAAATGCTCTTAGTTTTAATGAAATGTTGACTCTTATAACAGAGCTTCTTCACAACGGTCAAGTTGTGCCTTTTTTAGAGTACCGTTATAAAGAGTTTCCACTGTAAATAGTATGAACACAGTGGGAACTCCTTATAACGGCATCGTGTAAGCTCTCCAATATGACCGTTATAAAGAAATGATCTTTTAGTAGTCAAAGTTTCATATAAATTTATTTTTGATGCAAAATAACTGCCGCCGTTATAGGAAGTCCCTCCTTATAAAGAGGACCTTATAGCCAAAGCCTCCACTGTAAAATTATTCAAGACAGAAAGTCCGTGGTAACTATTTGCAAAATTTATATTGAACCATTTTCCTCACCCGCAAACCAATTTAAGTACGAGAAACAAATGTGTATGGTATTGGTTAAATCTTCGGGATAAAAGATGTTACAATACTGCAGTGCCGATGCTAGAAAACATAAACTCGTCGTCGTGATAATTGCTGATTTTTCATAACCCGCAGCTTCAGTTTGATGGAGTCGAAATAGAAAGCACTGGCAAATTAGGACGAAATTAGCTAGCCAAGTACAGCTTACAGCTAGCAAAACCGACGCAGTAAAGACGACGAAATAGATCAGTTCTGACTTTAATTTTTGCGGGATTTGTATTCTTTTTGAAGGGAGTACAGCCTAATAAGTCGTCAATGGCAAAAGCCATGTAGATTGCTAGGCAACTCACTGGGCCTAATTGTAAGATCGCCATATTGCTTACTGGTGGAACAGTTTGGTAAGAAGGATTCAATGTGATCATTCAAAAGAAGTTGGAGTAATGCGATAAATACCAAGCATTTTGAAATAATAATTAAGTGTAATGTAAGAATAAACTTATTCCCTATATTTTCACACTCAAAACTCATTCCTCCCATTAAATTATTGGCGAGACTGGACGATGGAGTTCTTCAAAGTGACATTCGTGTTTGCAAAACGGAACTTTTATTTCATTGCGGTATCAGTGCATTAATGTAGCTACATAAAAGTTTTACTTGCAGGTAATTCAAAGTTTTTTAGGTTCAACATTATATGTTATGCTCTGTATAAGTATTAACTTTAATTTTTAGCTACACTTAACCTAAATATATGATTTTACACTACATAGCTTTGCAATAAAATTTAATTTAACGTAAGGCAATTATGAGTAATTGCTGTAGTTATAGCAAATGCAATATCATCCGTGGATATGCAAAGCAAGTTATCTGCATTTGAGCCTATGTGCATCATGAGATATCGTCGGTGGAGATGCAAAGTGGGCTATATCCATGTGGATCTAAATGCAGGATGAGACTTCCACCATCAATTGAGTCCAGGGTGGGATTTCCCATTTAAATTGCATGAAAAATGAAAAACGAACTTCGTCGTCATTTCACTGCAAAATGGGATAACCGCCATGGTTTCCATGTTATTTTAATGCTGTCTAGTTTTGAAATGTTAGCAAATGTCTCCAATTGGAAATAACTAGGTTGCTAGAGTTATCTCATCCTGCATTTAAATTAGTGGTGAATATCTCATCCTACAATTAGATGCTCATGGATTTTGGATTTAGCCCACCTTGCATCTCCATCGACGATATTCACCATGAATTCAGTGCAAGTGCTTTTTAAAACCGGATAAATTTTGAACCCATTTCTACTTTAATTAGCAGGTGTCTATTAATTATAAAAGTTATAAAAATACAGATAGCTGTAATAACCGTCTTAATTAAATATACTGAAATGTTTTGGCTTCCATGAACAGTTTTAGTAGGACGTGCAACATATTTACATATTTTACGTCCATATATTATTTTATTGATTAATAATAATTCCAACAGAATCAAAATAAACTATAACATTTAAATTAATTTGCGATGTTGTTTAAAATTTAGGAAATCCTCCCAGCAGTAATCAACAAATTCGCGGTATTTTCAAAAATAATACAAAATATAGTTAATACAGTGCCTCTTTGAATAGCGTATTTGGACCTCAGAACAAAACTTAAAACTGGTAAGGATTCAAAAGTCATCTTTGATTCACGAGTTTTCGTTGTTATTCTCCAGGAAGCTAAATTTTTAGTTGCGATGTTGGGCAATTTCCCTAGCATGCCGAAACAAATTGCTAGAATTGTCATCGATATAAAGGCAGCAAAGAAAAAGAGAAACCTCATCATTCCCGTCGTTATTATGGCACAATAAAGCCCATAAATTGAAGCTCCAACGAAAGCACACTTGACTGCTGGAAGAATTGCTGACCCAACAGCACAATGCGTGAAAAATTGAATGAGGATTTGTAAACAACGATAATTGTGCGTAAAATGTTTTTCTGTCCTGAATAGGTTTATCGTTTTGTAAGCTGATCGTCCCAGGCTGGAAGATCAAGCAAGTAAAACAAATACATACAGGTGGGACTCGCTTCAAAGAAAACTCGCTATAACGATCCTCTTTATAAGGGCAGACTCCCTATAGCGGCAGCAGTTTTGTGCCCAAAAAACAAATTTACATACAGTTTTGACTTTTATCAGGCCCATATTTATGACGGTCAAAGTGTTATAGGATGCCGTTATAAAGAGTTTTCAATGTGTATTTATTATTATGTATTTATTAGTACATTCTCCCTATAACGGCCACAGTTTGTTTGCCCTAATGAATTTATCAATGAATAAATAAACTGTGTGCCGTCATAAGGAGATTCTACTGCATTAAATAAACATTTAACCGTAATGACTTTGTACTATTTGAACGTTTCTGATCATACCAAAACTCCTGATGAATACTGAAAAACTGAATCAGAATGGAAATAGCCGGATAGCCCCAAGCATAAGCGGCTGCACAATTTCCAGCTACTCCATAAGTAATAATAATGGCTACGGCAAATACGAGCAATTTGTTTTCGCTATAGGAAGTGTCGAGAAAATACAGAGGAAATAAAGGAAGTCTTGGCTGGAGAATGGCTAACAAGAATGACATGACAACGCAAAAATTTGTCGTGGCATTTAAAAGAAGTAAAATGCACCCGATTGAATCTTGACTCAGCAAATTTTGTTTTCCCTCCTTCTTTTGGCTTGTCTGCCAATAATTTTCTGTAACAAATAGAATTGTTCAGTAAATTAGAAAAAATATATCGTCGGACTAACTAGAAAAGGAGCTTATATGATTTTGATACAATATGAAAAGGAGCTTATATAAAATCACTAATTCGAAAAGGGGCTTATATTATATAATTGTGTTTACGGAGCTGGTGGCTCCGGAGCATGGGAAAATATGAGCTCCTTTTTTTACTGGGAAATTTCGAATCACGATATGTCCCATTTTCATATTGACCCAAAATCATATAAGCTCCTTTTCTAGTTTGTCCGACGATATGCAGTTACATTAAATTGTATAAATGAAGTGGAATCGTATTATTTGTACATGAATTAAACACATACATTTACAGTGGAGATTGGCTATCAAGGTATCTTTATAAGGACAAACTCTCTATAACTCTCTCTCTTTTTCTACCGCAAAAATGAATTTTTTACATAAACAATTGCTCCTACAAGAGCCGTCCCCTACAACTATCAGATTTTTTTGCTTTATTGAATACAGTTATAAAGATTTTCCGCTTTAATTATTATTGTAATGAAATTTTAAAACGATTCGAAGCAGAAAGATTTGGTAAACAATCTGCATTTGATGCAATTTTGCAATTTGCACTTTGGTTGTAAAGGCTGAGGCCACTAATATCGACCTAATAAATTCTATTCTATTCTATTTGAATTAAACTACTTTCTTACCAGTAAACCAATTTAAATACGTACAACTAATCCGTATGGTTTCAATCAGATCATTGGGATGAAACACATTACAAAACATGCAAATGCTGATGTTTCAGCAATTTATACTATTAAATTTGACAATATAGGATAATATTACGAATGATTGATTTAACAAATGCAATATACATCTAGAAAATTTCTAATATATAATACTAATATCCCAGGTTCGAACTGCAAGACCTTACTTGCTTTTAAGTACTGCATGAATTGCAGACAATTTTCCCTTGAAATTAGAAGGTACAGACTAATTACAAGTATAAAGATATACATACAACTTTTATTGTCTAATCAAATATCATTACGCGTGTAGGCTTTAATACACAATTTCGGCAACATGGACGCACTTGCAAAACAATTTACTTTTCATTTACAGTAGAAACTCTTCATAACAGCAACCGATAAAGCTGTAAATATGACCGTTATAAAGAAATGCTCTCATTAGAGTCAAAATTTCATGCAAATTTATTTCCACTACATAAAATTATTGTCATTATAACTGCTACATAATGCTACATAGTTATATATGACGAGATGTATATATAATTATGTAAAATAAAAATGACTCTAATGAGAACATTAAGAACGAAGTAAATGCTTACTAGTTTAATTAACAATTACGTTAATATTCGTGTTCTATAGCACTTGCAAACTTACAAACAAATTTAAAAGGTATTTAATTATTAACGGCACTGGTATTAAGGGCTTAATGATGCCCATAACCAAATCTTTATTCTAATGGATGCATAGTATGCATGTCATCGTAATAATTACAAAAATATTAAATGCGTTAATATTATCAACTCTCGTATTTAATTTACATTGAGCCAATATCAATAAATTTACCCAAGAATAATTTTCTCTAATCAGACAAGCATAACATTATCATATAACGTTATTGAATAAGGTTATTAATCGGAAAAATGCACAAACAACCGTTTCTAATAACGAAAAGAGAAACGAAAAATGCATATTTCGGTTTATCAAAATCCATACGGAAAACGAAACTTCGTAAGAATTGTAAGAATATGTGTTATACTATTACCGTACTATCCTCCTTCATGATTTCTTCCCACCAGAAATCAACAAATTTACAGTATTTTCAAAAATAATACAGAATATCGTTAATATAGTGCTACTTTTGATAACATATTTGGACCGCAAGGCAATACCCAACACTGGCAAGGATTCAAGAGTCAATCTAGATGTACGAGTTTGTGCTTCCCTTTTCCAGGAAGCTAATACTTCAGTTGAGATACGAGGTAATCTCCCTAACATGGTAAAAACCACGGCTAAAAGTGTCATCGAGATTAAAGCCGCGACGAAACTCAGAATGGCCATCATTCCCTTAGCAACTATAGCGCAATAGAGCCCATAAATTGAGGAGCCGATGAATGCACACTTGCTTGCGGGGAGGATTGTGGATCCTAAAACACTGGTAGTTATTATTTGCATAAGGATTTGAACACAACGATAATTATGTACAAAATGCTTTTCTGTCCTCAGGAGGCCCGTGGTTTTATAAGCTAATTGTCCGTGACTGTAAGATCATTCAAATCAAACATCTAACTTTCGTGTGGAATACATGATTTGTAACAAAATTAATTAATTACGTAACCAATACAATATTAATAAATAATTTATTCAACTCACATAATTTCCTTCGGCATTTTGAACAACTCTACCGCTGCGGCAATGCAAGGGTAACTCCAAACAAACCCTACCGCAGTGTTTCCAGCTGCGCCGTAAGTAAAAATAACAGCGAAAACGAATACGATTATTTTGCTCTCGCTGTAGGAAGCGTCGACAAAATGCAAAGGCAAAACAGGTAGCCTTGGTTGGAGAAGAGCTATCAAGAATGTCATAAAATGGCAGGAATGTATCCCGACGTACAAAAGGAGCAAAATGCACCCAATGAAATCATCAGTCATCAATTTCTGCTTATTGTATCGACTCTCCTGCCCATAATGTTCTGAAACATATTGAAGTAGCTAAATATTTGAATGTCCGTAAATTTATTCAACTTTTTTTATTACAGTATGTGTTAGATTTGGGAATTTTGAAAATAAATTATTTCCCCATTAATTACAGCATACCGTTGGTGGAGATGCAAAATGGGCCATCTTCATGTGGATCTACGTAGGTAAATGCCAAATGAGGTATCTACAATCAATTCAGTTCAACACGTCATATCCCGTTTAAATGGCAATAAAACCTTTTAAAATGAAGGCAAGCTTGTGTTTAAAAATTCCACTGCGAGGCAATTGTGAATTAGTGGAGTTATCTCGTATTGTCGTTAAAATGATGGTAGAAGTCCCACCTTGCAAATATAGACGCACATGGAGATAACCAACTTGACATCTCAACCGACGATATAAAAAAGTTTATGTCTTACCATTGTACCAATTTAAATATCCAAAATGAGCTCGAGTAATTTCAACCAAATCTTTGGGGTGAAACACATTACAAAATTGCAGCGCCGAGCCAAAGAAAGCTAAGCAGGTCGTTCCAAATACGACGGACTTTCCGTAACCCACGGTTTCGTTTTGATCCTGTCTAAATTTGAAACAATGCCAGATTAAGACGAGGTTCCACAGCCAGGTAACGCCAGCAAGAACAAAGCAGTTCAGACGACGACACGTATTTCCCGTGATTTCAATTTTTAGGGAATTTGTATTCGCTTTATAAAGAGATAATTTTAGTACGTCGCCTATGGCAAAAGCCCCATATATAGCTAAACGACTTGCTGGACCTATGGTCGACATATTTTTAATGCTGGGCTTGCTCGGTTTTAGGTTTCGTGATGATAGTCGAAATTTAAAAAAATTGGGGTCTTGGTAAGAAATATGACGGAATAAACTTTTTATTTATTTATTTGAGAGATTGATAGACAAAATTGAGGTCCGTCAAAAAAGCAAAATTTTTATTCACTACAGTAAAAATAAGTTGTCCTCAGACAGGGACACCGGTGAGTGATAGTAATGAGTATAATTTCCATTGGATAAAAATCCAATTTAGTATGTCACACTAATACACATTTTGTTGCTAATAAATTAAAATGTTGCGAAGCTAATTAACATATCAGTTGTAATTATGTCCGTCTCGAATAATACTTTACATAGTTTATATCATTTCGTAATTGCGAAATTACCTGCCTAAAATACTCCACTAAATGCGAACAAATTTCTCCGATAATTAAAAGGTGCGTAAATATAGACGTATGTATATCTATATTTAAAAAATTGTCAGTTACAAATGAAATGCGTACTAAGAAACTTTTGGGAGTATTTGCTACATTTTATTATTCATTGTTTCACATTATCAACTAAAATAAAGCAGCTGCAATTATCATGGCATTTTTTTAAACTTTAGTAGCGGCAAATAAGTAATAAACTATCAAAATGCAAATAAAGCACAGTAATTACAGTGAAGACTCGGTATAACGGTACTCTTTATAAGGGCAGACTTCCTATAACAACTGCAGTTTCTTGGCCAAGGAAGTTACTATGTATATTAATGATGAAAGGATATTGAACTTTTGAATTGCAAACGACTAG